>JAVHLV010000239.1:0-104314 GCA_036785495.1 Colletotrichum neosansevieriae | reverse complement strand
GTTTGGAGGGCCTGCTGACGCCGACGATGTTGTTGGCAAGAGAACGTATGACGGTTTGAGGAGGTAGAGATGAGTTGGAAACAAGTATTGATGAGATGAGATGAGATGACGATGGTTTGGGCTGATGGCGGACGGGATTGATTCATCTCATTTTTGCTGCATGGACAAGGCACGGAAAGGGATGGACTGAAGTCATTCGACCGATGGTGATGAATTGAGATGCGAAAAGACGACTGCGAATGTTTGGATGTTGCGAAGTTTGGACCCCGTTGTTTGAGTCTCGTATTGAGTGGCCATCAACACTGGACGACTGTGAGGGGATGAAGAGAAGGAGGAGAAGATGCTGAAGAAGGCGGGGACGCTTGTCAATGTGATTCTCCAGAATTTGTGGCGATGAGACCTTATGCCAGCGTGGCTCATGCAATAATGGGGAAGAAATAAGGCTGCTGAACGGCTTCGTCGGTGATTTCTGTGAAGACGACCACCGTGAAGGATTGATGATGAGGTTGTGTTGAAATGAAAGTGTGTGTCAGAGCTGCATGCAAGTTGAAGCTTGGAACACGCACAGAGTCTACAGGTACGTATCGGAAATAATGGGGACCTGCATCTAAAAGGGAAGCGAGTGCACCCGAGACAGGTACGTACCTACTGCCACTGTTCCCATCAGCTGTCCATTGGTCACGAGAAGAAACTATGCATCAACACTGTCCTTGCACCGTACGGGATTACAGCATATTTGCGGGGCTGGTCTGACTTCCATTCACAGGGAAGGGCGACCCCACAACGTCAGGAAGAGGGAAAGAGCGGGGCATGGCGAGTCAACGACCCTGCCCATTCGTTGCTTCCAAGTTCCCGCTGTTGCCAATTCATCAGATTCCAAGTTTCCAATGCCCGTTGCTCTGACCCATTGTGGAATGGAAGTCACACTGTCTGCTGATGCTTCCTGCTGCTGCTCTTGCCATGTGCTGTTGCTATTGCTGGCGTTGTTGACGTCGCGGAAGGCGCATCTGAAGGGATGATCCTGCCCGTTCCTTCTCCCCGAGGCAGTTCCCCTTCTGTCGCTTCACCGCATTTGCCCAAAAAAAAAAAAACTCTCCCATCATCCGCCAAACAGCCTCTGCCGCCTTTCGCACCCGTCTCCGATTCCCATCGATGCCAGCGCACGCCATGTTTTCTCCTTCATCGGCTGCCCCAGTCATACCAGCATTTCCAGGGTATAGTGGGTGACATGGGAAAAGGAACAGGAAACAAGGGGTCATTAGGGCGCGCGCAGTGGGGGCCTGTTTTCAGGGATCCCGGAGCCAGTCCCGTCATCACTGAGCCAGTCTGGTTGGCTGTTTTGCCCATTGCCAGCCTCGGTCACCAACATCAGTCAAGGACGTTCCAAGAAGGAGCCGGTGGGAGAATCAAGTGGACAACTACGACGGCGATGACCACAAAGCGGTGACGGACAGACAGACCGGTGCACCATCCACCATGATGCCGGAAGAGCCACATCCTTCGCCTTGATGCCTACCTACACTAGCAACGGATACTTCTAAACCGAGGCAGGACAGCGCAGATCGACATGCCACACACGGACAGGTCCAGATCCAGGCACAATCCACACTGCACTACTATAGGTAAGGTAGTACTATGTACACTACATACGGCACACGACGAAGATGATCAGCATCCGGGTCAGAAGCTTTCTGCGCTACCTGAGCGCTCATCGGCCGGAGATCTCACTACCCAAATCGCAAAATTCAATATCAAATCGACAGGGCCTGGCCTCCACGCCACACCCTCGAAGCATCTGTGCCATCCCACCATCTCGACCGTTTTAGCCTTCCATTGATCGTTCTCCAGGCCTTCAGAGGCTCAAAACACTATCAGCTGCAGTCTCGCCATTGGCTTCCAGAACGTGTGTGGCGGCGCTAGAGGCCTTCGAGACCCCTACGGCTTCGCCTGAAAGGCAGCCCGCCGCGCATTGTCTGCAGTGCTACAGCCGTCCAAGAATCGGCAGTGGTTGCAGCGGTTGGGCATCCGAAGTTTGCTCATCCGTCCCGTTTGGCCACTGCGCTATTAGTGAACTACTTCAGTAGAGACAAAAGACAGTGCGGAGTCCGGCTCATCTTGTCGTCAAAATATCAGGCTTGGGCTGCAAAGAGACAAGCTGCACACTCTCTTCGGCGGCCACTAAACCCTAGCGCTTCCCAGAGTCTCCGAGGGACATCCCAGAAGACGCAAAACGAAGGCAAACGACATGCTCAATGGCCCAAACCAACACGGACCTAGGCCACGTCGTGCCACGGCAGAGGAAAAGCCCACGCCTGGAATGCCCTGTGCATGCCACTGCCCACTGCCCACTGCCCACTGCTCGCTACGTGGGATTGAAGAGTGACGACGGACGAAGGCAGAGGGGATGTAAGGTACGGACGGTCGATGTTCGAAGTTCGACGTTCGATGTTCGATGCGCATGGTCGATGGAGGGACGACCGACGGTGGATGCCAACCTGCCCGAGGAACCGGTTTCCCATGTCATCCAGGGCCAGGATGGCCGCTGGTCTGCCCCTGCCCGGTGGTGCCCCTGCCGTCCTTGATCCATCCGCCCTCTGCCCGCATGCCCTGCTGCGTCGATGAACGCACTAAAGCACCTTAGGCGAGCTGCAAGACCAACCATGTCTGCCTCCCTCCTTCCAACAGCGCCCATCCCGGCTTCCGGGATCCCTGTTCCACCACAACGGGGAGGAGCGGCATTTCAGTCATGTCCGCCGCCTCTGCTTGCTTGACTGCCCACTTGTTGTTCCTCCTCCTTGATCCGGACCTGGTCGATATTGTGACGACGACATCAACAACATAAGCAGTTCATTGTTGTTCTTGCGCCGACCTAAATACGACTGGCAGATCATGGGCAAGACGAGCTTCAACGCACTCCTCGACGACCCTGTATGAAGCATGAACAAGATATCTGAAGGCGCCCGTGAATGGGAGACATTCAAGTACGCAATTCAGCTCTTTGCCAGCTTGTTCGACAGAGTTGAAGCAATTGGACCAAAGATTCTTGACTGACGATGACGGTGTTCCTAGATATGACTCCTTTCACGTTCCAAGTGCCGTCTTCAATAATCCCGACCGTCCAATCCCATTCTCGGCTCTCTCGTCATCGCCCGATACGGGCCTCACTGCCTTTGCGCAGCTGGGAGCTCTGCGATTGAATGCTTCGCGCGCCCTGATCTCTCTCTTCGACCGTCGACACCAGTATATCGTCGCCGAAGCCACCCGTTCTGTGCCGCTTACACCGAACACCAAATACGCGAAGGCGAATCACCTTTGGCTCTGCGGAACGGCCATTCCCCGCGCTTACGGAATATGTGAACATGTTCTCGTTGGAGAGACGTCCCGGCAAGGCCACCTTAGTACTCACGTAGACGATGACGAGGAACTCCCGGTTGCTATTATCCCTGATCTAGCGACCGACCGGCGATTCTGCAATCGCCCGTACATCGATGCCGCCCCATTTAACCGATTCTATGCAGGCGTTCCTATCCGCTCCCCAAAAGGCATCAACATTGGTGTCTATTGCATTTTTGACGATCGTCCGAGATCTGGGCTGGACTCCGCTTCTGTCCAGTTTCTCCAAGAGATTTCCAAAACTGTGATGGACTATTTGGAGTCGAGAAGGGTCACCGAGAGTTACCGCCGCAGTGAACAAATGGTTCTGGGACTTGGAGATTTCATTGGAGGCAAAGAGGAGACCCCGCCAACCACGAAGCCACCATCACCCCGATCCTCCTCCACAGCATTCAACACGCCTGCAACCTCGCCACCAGAGCCCGAACCGGCGTCGCCAAAACCCGAGATTGCGGATGCCGTGCGACCGAACATCAATCCCATTAGCAAAGATCCGTCCGATACACCGTCCAAGATTGATTCGAGTAGTTCCGTTGAGACTACGGCCTCGGCCGCGACCATTGCAACCACAACATCAAGCTCCGCACCTCCAGATCCCCGACTTATAGGAGCGATCAAGATTTTTTCCCGGGCTGCAAACGTGATTCGCAAGGCATTAGAGGTAGACGGGGCCATTTTCCTGGATGCGAGCATAGCTTCGTATGGAGGGCTCGTGAGCGGCCCTCGGAGGGCCAGCGAGGTCGCAGACAACCACTTTTCGAGTAGCGACGACAGTTTGTCAGAGCGACCCGAGGACCCCAACGATAGGTGGTGCAAGTGCTTTGCTAGATCATCTACGGCAGAAGGGATGGTGAACGGCAACGATCAACTAGGTCGCACAACCTTACGCGAACGATTCCTCAGGAAGCTGCTACGGAGGTATCCCAACGGGAAGGTATTCAGTTACGACGAGATGGGCAATTGGAATTCGCTGGATTACGAGAACGACGACGCCGATATTACCCCAACCGAAGAGAGCGAGCAATTGACTCGGCCAGAAAGTCGAGCAGCATACTCTTACTTCGCAAGACGAAACGAAGCTAAAACCATCGTAGACCTGTTTCCTGGTGCTAGAAGTGTGGCGGTGGTGCCCTTGTGGGATCCCTCGAAGGAGCAATGCTATGCTGGTGGATTTGTTTGGAGTAAGAGCGCATCGCGCATCTTGACTCCCGACGCAGACCTGCCGTACCTGCGAGCCTTTGGCATGGTGACGATGGCGGAGATCATCCGATTAGACGCAATCATTGCGGATAAGGCGAAGACGGATATTCTTGGATCTCTCAGCCACGAGCTGAGATCCCCACTGCACGGGGTCGTTGCCGCGGCCGAGCTCCTGCATGATACTCAGCTGGACGCCTTCCAGGTTGACGTTATTCACACCATTGAGATTTCCGGCAAGACGCTGCTAGACACGATCGACCATGTAAGTCAAACTCGAGTATCCGTTTTGCCCACGCGCTGACCCAGACAAAGTTGCTGGATTACAGTAAGGTGAACACCTACTTGCGAGCTTCGAAGTCCCAACGACGGAATAACGGGCCTGGGCGCGGATTGCGACAAGAACCGTCGGCATCTATTGAGTCCGGCATGATGACGTTGATCTCCGATGTTCATCTAGATCTCCTAGTGGAGGAAGTCATCGAGAGCGTCTTCATCGGTCACAGCTTCCAGCACATGGTGGCGTCCCAGCTTGCCCGTCATGGGTCTTCCTCTGGCCCTCCGACTCCAGCCCAAGAGAAACTCGATGCTATCGCAACAACCGAAGGCCTTGGTCACAAAAGGAAATCTTCCGAGAACTCGCCTGCTAAACTCAAGGATGTCAAAATTCTGGTCGATATTGACCCGAACTACTCGTGGGTCTTTCACGCACAACCGGGAGCTCTTCGCCGTGTCATCATGAATCTTTTTGGCAACGCGTTGAAGTACACATCCAAGGGCTTTATCAAGGTCCAACTGAGACAAGAAGAGGTGGTTCACAAGTCGGCGAGGTCGGCTTCAATGGTTGTGCTGACTGTCACCGACTCCGGCAAGGGTATCAGCGAAGATTTCCTTCGTAACAAGCTATTCACGCCTTTCGCGCAAGAAGACGCCATGGCTCCAGGAACGGGCTTAGGTTTGAGCCTAGTAAGACAGATCGTTGCCACGCTCGGGGGAACGATCAGTGTCAAGAGCCAGGTAGGACACGGAACTAGCATCACGGTGTCCATGCCTCTCGTCCTGTCGCGCAAGGCTGGCAGTCGTGGTCGCAAGTTCTCCGCTGACTTAAGTTCCTTGGCCGGCAAGCGTCTTTCCGTGCGTGGGTTTAGTCGAGGTCTTGACAGTACGGAGGAGCTTCGTGGCGGTGGTCAAGACTTGCCTGTGGAGAGCCTCCCGTTCAAGTGGCTTGATGTCAATATCACTGACGACAGGGCCCCTGCTGACCTGATGGTTTGTAGCGAGAAGGCGTTCCGAAACATCGATTTGTCCAACACTCGAGGCAACGAGACGCCTCTGGTTGTTGTCTGTGGTAACGCCGAAGCCGCACAGAAGCTAGCCAATTCTTATCGTCGTTCCCGGCAACAGACAGTCATGGAGTTCATTGCTCAACCGTAAGTCGACGCGCCATGTGTTGAACGAGCACTACTGACGTCACTTAGTACTGGCCCGCGAAAGGTTGCCAAAGCTTTGGCGTGCGCTCTTGATCGATGGAAGCAGCGCCAGGCCGTCAAAATGGTAGCCGCGGGCCCAACTTCTGATGTTTTCTCCGGTCCTTTCCCACCGTCAAGTGCCATCAGGTCTGAATTGTCCCCGGGCCGGAAGAGGGCCCAATCTGAAAGCATCAAGAGCGTGCGAATGGCTACAACGCCCCCCGAGACCATAATGCAGTCGCCGCTCGAAACCTGGAATAACCAGACTGAGCCAGACTTTACGTTGACGCTGCCGTATCGACCAGCCGCCAAAGCTGCGGCGGCTGCATCGTCAGTAGATTCCAATGCTACCCCACCTGCTTTGGCTCCTTCTCCCTCTGTGAAGAAGCCGAATCCTCAAGAATTTCTCCTGGTGGACGACAACCCTATCAATCTCAAGGTTTGTTGTTCGCCCGCAGTATTTGCCTGTAGCATTCTAATGGTTAAAGATTCTATCCGCGAACATGAAGAGACTACAAAAAAAGCATACGACTGCCTCCAATGGCCTGGAAGCTCTTCAAACATATACAAACCAACCGAATCGCTTTTGCTGCATTCTCATAGGTATGTCGGAGACGCCAATTCGGGGCTTCGAAGAAAGCGCTGACATTTCTCAGACATTACCATGCCCGTTATGGACGGGCTGGAAGCCACGAGGCGAATTCGGAAGTTTGAGCGAGCGCACCATCTTCCACCCGTGGTGGTCATCGCCATTACGAGCTTGGGATCGGCCGCCGCGCGCCAGGAAGGCTTCGCCAGCGGCATGGACCTCTTCCTGACCAGACCAGTCACTATGACAGAACTCGTCAAGATCCTCAAGCAGAGGAAACTAGTTGATGACAATACTGAAAAACAGGTTCTCGAAAAGTAATTTTGGGTGTAGACAACCGGCGTGACAGTGGAACGGCATCTTGGCTGTGGGGTAGACTACTGAGACATGACTGTGGTTATCGCAAGGCGTTTAGGGGACATTATATGCGAATGAACGGTCCTGGCCAGGACTTAGAGGGGCTCAAAAAGGGCATTGATTTCTTGAGAAGCATTGGATAAGGGCTTAACGAAGGACACGGCGCCATTTGACATTTTCTGTTCAAATAACGGTCGGTGCTGGAGAGTAGTACCTACCTACCTAGTATGTAGTCCAAAAAGGAGCAGACACGATTTGTTGGCATTGATTGTGAAAGTGTCCACTTTGGTCTGGACAAATGGGGTGGCCAGCTGTGTACGTGGTGGTCACGAAATGCATGATTAATCAAGCTCAACTCGTCGCAACCTAAATGACGAGAGCTATCGGCGTTGAATGTATCGGTGTAGGAATGAGGCTGGTATTAGACCTCCAGAATAGTCCAAGGATGCGAGAGCTAGAATCCTTCTCGAAGAGCCTCATGAACGAGCTGGCATCCATCTCCCAGAGACCGCTGACCGACTTCTTTCATCAGCAGGGGTCGACGAATGCGTCGCTTTTGCAGAATGAGGGGGTGGAATTGGGGGGGAATGGATACCTCGGCTTTTGATCGGCATAATGGGGCGGCGGTGGATGGAGATTCAGGGGGGAGGGTTCTTATCTGGATAGGAGAGTAATCAATTTTACGACATCAACGAAGTGAGTTTCGAAGACATCGCGAACGTTGTCGGTGAATAGTTGCGTGTCAATTTGTTCGTGACAGCAACCTCGGGCTATTGGATGATTGATGCGGCTTATACTGAAGCTTATGATGACGGCGACAGCACCACCGGGGAAGAGAGAGGTATCGGGCCGAAGTCGTTCGTGTTCGTGGGAGAGAGAGAGTTGGGTTGCTGATAAGAACTCGGCCGGGTGAACCACGCACAGGCAGAACCCCTACTTTTTATTCAGCTGTTTGGCGTTCCTGTCGGTCGAATGCTGGAAGTCGGAAGATGCCCGTGATAACCACTCAGCAACCCTTGTGCCCGCCGTTCCTCTCTCTCACCATGGCAATCGCAATCGCTCAGCTGCATCCAAATTGTAAGACTCGACCAAGACATCATTAAGGTCCTAAGATAGGATACCCGGCACGGTCTATGCCTGAGCTGTTGTTAAACCGGTCGTGCAGATAAAGGGGTAAGTAACACAACACGACCGATTAGACGCGGTCCGCGAAACATTTCCAGGTTGTTATCGGTAGCGGAGCGCGGCTGGATATGTTGGTGAGCGCGGTCTCTGTGCCTTGTGAGTGGTCGGACGGGACTGCGGGGATGGATGGGTTGGTGATCGGTTCGTTGAATGACATGACACGCGACAGCGGTGTACCGGCTTCATGGGAAGAAGTTGGATCGGGGAAGGCCGGAGATGGCAAGCGTTAAGTGGGAAGTATGCTCTTGCGGGGTTGTCGATCATTGATGTTGGTATTGCTGGACACAGCCACGTGAATGAGTTGAAGCTGGAGGAATGTTGAGGTGAGAGAGGAGGTTTGGGGAGTTTGGAGCTTCTTTTAGGGTATCACAACGTGTAGTTCGGAGAGTATGCTTATATGAGCCTAGGCCCGGGTTCCCCGAACCATGATTGAAGGAACTCGCAGATAAGATGGCCCGACAGGAGATGAAGCGACAAAGCAGGGGATGTGATAGGATGCCGTCCCGGGGGAACTGCTGGCTCGCACACCACTCTTCTTGACGACAGCAAAGGCGCTACCGACTTCCCCCTAAGCCGAAAACGCTGATCGTCGTGCATTTCATGTTTGGTCCGCAGGTCGCATGAGGGGACTACTATTAGTGTAGGCATCTGGGGAGAGGAGAGAGGGGACACATGAACAGCAGCATGACATCACGGGCTGGAAACAAGCCTTTCCGCCTTAACTTCTGTTCCCTGTACCGATCCTGCGGTAGCGGTTGGGTGTTACATACGAAAGCGCGGTTATCAATATCAGCAGCCCAGCTGTACTTCAGTACCTTATGTATGTCAGCTACACCCATTCCGATTCAACCAAGCAACGCAACAGTCCAATCCGGATCTCGTTTGATATCTATCATCAACTGACATGCCTCATGATTCAGGACCCGGGCGGCGCAACTGATACGCACGAACCAGCCCCAAGACACCCCATAGATCCATTTTCATGTCTCCATCTTTCTATCCCATTCCCATCCCCCGGCCCCGAGATATCGCTTACCGTGATTGATTGCTCTGACAGACTATCAACTCCAGTTCTCCCGACAAAGCTACCTGCGATGCTCCCTGTTGAACTCCCTAAATCGCCCGCGGTCCCGCAGCCAACGCCATTGCCAAGGAGAAGAAAGATCACCACTCAACCCCGATATCAGCGGCGCAAGACATCTGACTTGACGGTAAAGAAGACCGCCAACCCATCTCGGCGTTTCCACACTTCTTCTGCAGTCTGCGGGGCGTGGGGGAAGATACTAGTGTAAGGTAGCGTGTCGAACAAGGGCCCCCGTCCCCCGATCCCGTTGCATTGGGCGGCGTAGCCCGCAGCCCAGCTGATGGAGCTATTCGTTTCTGTGTCATTGAATTGTGTCCTTGGGTGTGTGATTCGATCGTCCAAAAACTGCTGGGCGTACTAAAGCACTGCTTGTCCCCTCTTCCCCCAATTGCACTTGCGTGCGGTTTTCTTTTCCCACCCGTCTAATTCGCCCTTCTTTTTCTACACTTCTTCAGAACTGGCCCTGCATTTTCCCCCGCACGGCACCCCTTCACCGGGCCACTGTTCCCCCGATATTAACCTCCTCAAGCCGGGTTCTCGACAGCGACCAGGGGTCATCGACTCGACCTCGAACGTCAACACCGTCGAACACAACTCACTGAACGATATCAGAGCATATACGCAATGCCGGATTCTATCCGCACAGTAACAATGGACGAGGCGCCACCACGGGTCTCGGCGGACCAGGCCCTCGCCCGCCTGGGCTACAAGGCCGAGCTCCCGCGCAACCTCTCAATGCTTTCCATCCTCGGCCTGTCCTTCGCCATCATGGCCGTGCCCTTCGGCCTCTCCACGACAATGTACATCACCCTCACCAACGGCCAAGCCGTCACCGTTCTCTGGGGCTGGGTCCTCGTCTCCATCATCTCCCTCTGCATCGCCGCCTCCCTGGCCGAGATCTGCGCCGTCTATCCCACCGCCGGAGGCGTCTACTACTGGTCCGCGATGCTTGCGCCGGCGGGTTGGGCTCCGATGGTCAGTTTCGTGGATGGGTGGCTGACGTTGGTGGGCAACTGGACGGTGACACTCAGTATCAACTTCAGTGGCGCGCAGTTGATCTTGAGTGCGATCAGCATCTTCAATGAAGACTTTGTTGCGAATGAGTGGCAGACTGTGCTGTGCTTTTGGGCCGTCATGCTGGTTTGCGCCAGCGTCAATGCGTTTGGCTCAAGATACTTGGATTTGATCAACAAGATCTGCATTTACTGGACTGGTGCGGCGGTATTGATTATCCTGGTCACCGTCTTGGTCATGGCGCCGAGCAAGAGGTCTGCCGAGTTTGTGTTCACGCACTATGACGCTTCTGCGAGTGGATGGCCCTCCGGATGGTCTTTCTTTGTTGGTCTGCTTCAGGGTATGTCATTCTCAGCTGAAGCTGAAGCACAGGGTTTGGGGTAGTGAGCGAGACTGACTTGAGAGATTGCAGCTGCGTACACCCTCACCGGTTACGGCATGGTCGCCTCCATGTGCGAAGAAGTCCAGAACCCCGAACGCGAGGTCCCCCGCGCCATCGTGCTCTCCGTCGCCGCCGCCGGCGTCACCGGCGTCATCTACCTCGTCCCGATCCTCTTCGTCCTCCCCGACGTCACCGTGCTCCTCGAGGTCGCCAACTCGCAGCCCATCGGCCTCCTCTTCAAGACCGTCACCGGATCCGCCGCAGGCGGTTTCGGTCTGTTGTTCCTGATCCTCGGCATCCTGATGTTCGCCGGCATCGGCGCCCTGACGGCCGCGTCCAGATGCACCTACGCCTTCGCCAGAGACGGCGCCATCCCGGGATACAAGCTGTGGAGCCAGGTCAACCGGAAGCTCGACATGCCGCTCTGGGCCCTGTTCCTCTCGACGGCCGTGGACTGCGTCCTGGGCTGCATCTACTTCGGCTCCTCCGCCGCCTTCAACTCCTTCACCGGCGTCGCGACCATCTGCCTCTCGACCAGCTACGGCGTCCCGGTCCTGGTCAACCTGATCCAACGACGTCGCGCCGTGGCCACCTCGCCCTTCCCGCTCGGCAAGTTCGGAACCTTCATCAACGTCGTCTGCGTCGTCTGGATCTGCTTCGCCGTCGTCATCTTTTGCATGCCCGTCAGCCTGCCCGTCGACGCCTCGTCGATGAACTACGCCTCGGTCGTGTTTGCCGGCTTCGCCTTCATTGCCGTCACGTGGTACTTTGCGTACGCGAGGAAGAACTTCCACGGACCGCCGGTCGCCAAGGAGGAGTTCCAGCCGGGGGAAGATGGGATCATGGAGGGAAAGGTGCCGGGGAACGTTGTCGATTCCGAGACGACGGGAAGCGCGGATAAGAAGTGAGAAGAGTGAGTGAGTGCAAGAAGGGACTTTGTTTGTTGTTGTTTTTTTTTGGTCTGAATGTGATACCACCTCTGCAAGCTTGCTTAGATTTGGGCTTCAACTGTGAGAAATAAATTTATTTCCGATCGGAATTTGCTCTTCAGTCGAATGTTGGGGCCGTTCCGTTCGACGAACGACATTCAGATGCAGGCGCCGCTTCCCCATCGATATCCGACTGCCTCTCAATCGATCATTTTGTTTTGTTGGCGAGTTCATGATAATTTCATCCGAGACGAGTTGGACTGGTATTTGACTGGGGGGTGTTCCGTTTGTTTCCTTTACAATTTACTCGGTCCTGAAACCCCGAGTGTCCTGGGTCGAGCAGCTGAACATGCTGAAGCGTCTAGACCACAACTTACGGTTGCGATACCATTCGACCATGCGACCTTACGGCACGCGTGATCAACAACTCTTTGCTTATACACTTGATTTTATTTCAAATAAACTGTCCATCGTAGGCCTCATGGGCTTTTCAGAGGACTTGGATCTCAGTCCAACTCAACCAGTGACACCTTGGCGATAACCTGGGTACATATAGGGTTGGCAATTACCTGGCCCGCGGGTACCCATGGGTACCCGCAAAATAGGTAGGTAGTTATAGGTAGTACCTATAAGTAGCGGGCAATACCTATAGGTACCTATAGGTTAAGTGGGTTTAGGTAATTAAGCTTATAGATATAGTATAAATACTATATTTATAGGTTTAGGTAGCTTATAGGTAATTATACTTATAGGTAATTTATATTTTTATTAGAGGTTATAGATATCTTTTATAGTAATTAGGCTAATTTATAAGTATATTATAAATAGCTAAAATTCTATTACTATCTTATTATATTTTAATACCCCTTTTTACCTTTATATCTTAAACTACCTATTATTATAGAGCTTATTAGCTCTTAGAATAGCCTTAACTAAGTTAAGGTTTTTAAATATAATAGTAATATATTTAGTATAGATAGTAGTAAGATTAATTACTAAACTAATTAGTTTAATAAATAAATAAAGTAGAGAGGGGAATAATTACTCTTAAAAATACTAAAAAGAAGACTCTCTAAAAACTTTTAGAGAGCTTTAATAGCTAACTTTGTCTAGTAAATATTACTATTATAGCTAATATTATTATAGATTTTCTAGTAAATCTACTAGAAGGAGAGCTTAGAGATAATAAGATTAGTTAATTTCTAGTAGGTTCTAATCTTATAAAAAGCCTTAGCTAAAATAAGTTAGTTTATAGCTATCTTTTATAATAATCTTAGCTTACTACTAGAATACTAATAGTACTTCTTTTTCTAGGCTTAGTCTAGAATAAGAAACTAGCTAGAAAGAGACTTTTTAGCTAACTTTTTAGTAATCTTAGTAGTAATCTTCTTAGTAGTAGTTTTCTTAGTAAAAGTCTTTTTACTTATAGTAGGCTTTTTACTAATAGTAGCAGCCTTATACTATATTTTTATATATATAGAAGCTATAACTTAAATAGAGATTAGTATAGATAATTACTATAATAATTAAAAGGATAAATTATCTATTTATAGTTATAGTAGTTATAGAATATAGGAGGAAAGTTAGTATAGTTAGGGAAAAGTAGGATTTATATTTAGTAATAATTTTTATTAACTAAGCAGAAAGGAGCAAATATCTTTCTTTATTTAATAGAGGCTAATAATATAAAGTATTAAGTTTCTAAAATCTACTATAAATTATATAAGTATTCTAAAAATATAGAAGTAGGCTTATTAAATAGAGAATCTTCTAAATATATTACTAATAAAATTATAGGTATTTTTATTTTTATATATTTAGAATAAAAGGAGGGAAAATATAATAAAGAGCAAGCTAGTATATAGACTAACTATTATATATTTTAATCTTTTTTAATATTTTTAAGCTAAAAAAAACTTCTCTCTAAATAATAACCTACTAAGTATAATAACTATAATAAAAGCATAATTATAACTACTATAAGTAAGGTAATATTATAATTTTACTTATAAATTTAAGTAGCTAACTTTTATAAATTAGTAAGTTATATTAAAATATTCTTAGAATATAATTATAGTATATTTTACTTATTTTTAGAGTAATTCTTTATACTAATCTACTATAAGCTAGCTATTTAGGTCTAGTACTAGAGTAAAGTATAAAGTAGAGTTAGATTATTCTAAGAATATAAATACTAAAAAGTCTTACTAGTAAATTAATAATATAAATAAGGCCTAAAATAAAGTTAATTATATTAAAAAGGCTCTTAGATAGTAGAAGGCTTATAAACTTAAAGCCTTTAAAGCTTTAAATAAGTAAACTAATAGTTCTATAACTAAATATACTAAGTTAGAGGCTTAAGAGATCTAATAGATTAAAGCCTAATAATAAGTATCTTTATCTCTTAATTAAATATATACTAATATTTTTATAGTATATTAAAGAGAACTTATCTAAACTAGCTTTTTACTAGAATAGCTAGCCTAGTTTCTTTTAGCTACTATAGTATTATAGCTAAAAATAGAGATAAGGCTTAGAAAGATATCCCTATAAAGGAGATTAATAAGGATACCTAGATAAATCTAGATAATATTAAGGGTTTGCTTAATTTTAATATAAATATTAATAAGAAAATACCTACTATTAATATTACTAAGCAATCTGCTATAATTATTAATAAGCTTATTAAGGTATATAAATTACTATAATTAATTGCTATAATTACTAATAAATATAGGAAAACTATATCTGAGAGTATTATTTCTTCTATAATAACTAGAAAGTTATACTAGAGAGACTTTATATTAAAGTTAAGCGTCTTATAAATAACCCTGCCTTTATAGTAGCTATTATATATAAGTATAGCTTAATTTAACTAGGCTATAACTATCTAGTAACTAGTAATATCTTTATTAAAGAGGAGATACTTCTTTAGTTTTCTCTTACTAAATACTAGTAGCTAAAGCACTTCTCCTAAAAGAAGTAGAAATATCTAGTTCTTAACTCTTCTATTAAGAAGATTAAGATATAAATAATATACTATTATAGTAATCTTTTATATTTATACTAATTTAAATAGAAACTTTATCTTAGTATACTGCCCTGCTCTTAAAATATATAGTATACTATATATTATAGCTAAATGCTACTATAGTTTCTCCTTTAAGCTATTAGTTAAGGCTATATTTACTAAAATTACTAGCTAGGTAGTTTAGAGAAGTATTTAGAAGCTTATAGGTCTATTCTAGCTTTAAAATAACTTTACTGCTCTTACTTAGACAGTTAACTTTCTATCTATAATAGATAGTTTATTCTTAGCTGTTTTATAGCTAATCTCCTTCTTTTTTAAGTTTAAGCTTAGATAGGATAATACTCCCTATAACTAGCTATAAGTTAGTAAGATTACTTAGAAGCTTATTTATTAATTTGACTTTTTGCTCTAAATAGTATAGCTATTTAGATTTAGTAATAGTATTAAAAATAGGAAGTAAGTAATTATTATAGTAATTATTTAAAGTAATCTAAGTAAACTAAACTAATCTAATATTCTATACTACTATCTTCTTTATTAATTCCTTTACTAAGTCTATATTCTTTTTTTATAAGGTTATATACTTAGTATAAATTATATAGAGATTTATATCTATTAATATTAATATTATAGAAATAATTGCCTATATTACCTAGTAGGTTAGATCCTAGCCTCTACTAGGATTCACAGCCTGGTACTAGAATAACTATAATCTAGTTAGGTGAGCAGTTATATAACCTCTAACGTTATATAACCTGCCTCTATTAACTACCTATATTATTCCTTTATACTAGCTACTTTCTAGATACCTCTCTTCTTAATATATATATCTTAAATTAATATTATACTCTATCTAACCCCTCTTTTTACTATACTAGTATTTTAGAAAACTAATACTAATTAGTAGTTAACTTTACTATTATACTACCTATAATTATAATAAATAACCTTATTATTATATTATTTATAACTATAGATTAGTAAGGTTATATAAATAACTAAAGAGATATTTTCCTCACCTTAATAATTCTACTTTTTAGGTTTTAAATATTAGCTAATAGAGACTTTAGATTTAGCAGCTAAGTATTAGAATAGGATAAGTGGAACTTAGCGGTGTAATTTCTAAGAGAGCCCTCTTAGCATATAGGTTTATTATAGAAGGACTATAGTAAAGAAGGGAGGAGAAGCATAGAGGTGAGGGGAACTTAGAGAAATTATTATTAATAATACCTTAATACTTAATTCTTAAGTTTTTTAGGATTTTCTCAGCAAGTTTATACTTATTTTTAGTGATCTCTTTTAATTAGATCTATAAAATACTTTATATATCTTTTAAGCCTATTTTTATTATTTTAGTCTATTTATAGGTGGAGTTATATTATTTACTGTTCTTTCTGGCCCTTATAGTCCTAGCTTTTATTAAATAGTACCTAGAGGCAGATTCTTTTGCTCTTTTTAATAGCCTTTAAAGGCTTCTCAGAGAGTAGGGTGCCTTTATTATATCTATATATCCCCACTATTAATATATATATATATATAACTAATCCACTTTAAATATAATAATATACCTAAAAGATCTATAAATAATAAAGAATAATAATATAATTAATAGCTAATATAGAAAGATAGAGGAAGATATTTATAGACCTATCTTAGTTTATAAAGATAGTAATAGCTATATATTCTCTTAGAATTAAGGTAGTGAAATAGGCTGAGAACCTCAAGACAAAAATAATAAAACCATATACTTCTATATACTTATATAGGAATATTATAATATTGCAGCTTTATATCTAAAGGCCCTAGAATAAAGGAAAGGATCTCTCTGAGCATAATAATCTTATTATAGATGCAAACTGTTAAGTAAAAGTAATAAAAGCTTCTAAATAATAAGATAAACTATAGTGATACTAACTGATAATGCTTTTCTATCCTCCTCTCTGCCCTTAATAAGGTAAAAGTCCTGCTATACTATACTGACTAATATACCTGTTTGGGCACCCTCTAAACTAGGCTATTTATACTGCTCTATCTTAATTATCCCCTATAGTCTTATCTTAATATCCTATAAGGAAGACTATATATTAAAGAAAAATTATATAAATAAAAACTACTATTTATAAAGAAAAAGGTAATCTCTATGCTATCTAATTGCTCCTCCTAGATTATTATAAACCTAATTATTTCTTTTTATAGTTATACTATTCTAGTCTTCTTTATCTAGGTCTATCTTTTATAGGCTTATAAGCCTTATTCTAATCTAAACCTTACTTATATTATCTCTATCTATACTAGCTAGATAGCTGTGAAAAGTAATAACTATAGTTACTCTTAGAGATATTATCTTTAATCTATTATTAGCAGTTAACTTGCTCTATAATATAGTTTTTATAGCTATTATAGGTAGGCTAAAGAATATTAGATAAAGCTAGATATAAGAGATATTTTCTAGTAATAATAGTTTAATATAGTGCTAGAGTAGGAGGGTATAAAGGGGTTATATCTTATCTAGTATTAGGCAGTCTAGCTAGTAAAATAAAAGGGTTAAACAGAGTTAAATCCAGGTTTATAAGACTAGAGTTATTATTACTAGGAGGTAGTAGAGTGTTATAGGGATTAAAAGCTAGTAAGTCTAGGTTAATAATAGTATAGAAGCTAGCTTTGCTAGAGTAATAAGGAATAGGTTTTCTACTATTAGGCTTACTAACCTAGCCTTCTATAAAGTATAAGGTAAAAGTTCTTATAGAAAGCCTTAGTATTTTAGGAGGTAGTAGAAAGGAGAGTATTCTAGGTACTAGAAGCTATATCTTACTAATATTACTATATAATTCTACTATAAGGAGGTTTATCTAGAATATCTATAAAGGTCTATTACTATAAAGTATAGGGTATTTTATAAACTTAGTAGTGATCTTTAAGATATACTAGGTGATAATTTGGGATTAATTTCTCCTTACTATCCCTTTTATAGCTACTACTAATACTATACTATTAATAACACTCTTATAAATATAGGCTCTAATCTAATCTACTACTCTAAAGCTATATATCTATAAATTCTATTATTAGAGCTAGGATCTAACTATAGTATTCTTTTAAAGAAGAGTATAAATATTAATAGGGGCTCTAAGAAGCTTATAGTACTAGAAGAGGTTTTCTATAGCTTCTATAAATAGTCTATTAGAATTTCTGCTCTAAATTAGGTTAGTATAGTAAGTAGTCCCCCTTTCCTGGTTTACTACTATTATTACCTAGTAGTTACTATTATATTAAATATAAAAGATAGTAATATTTAACTAGATAAGTAAGTTATAATAGGTATTTATAATTAATAATATTAAAACCTAGTATCTGCTAAGAGAGGGTGCTACTCTTATTTACCAGGTAACTTATCTTCCCAGAGTTTATATATATTTACCTAACCTATATATATTAAACTTAGTAAGGTAATATATTTCTTTTACTTTAAGATAGGTTTCTATTACTAGTTTCCCTTAAATATTATAGAAATAAGTGAGATAGTATTAGATAACTAATAGAGGCTACTTAGCCTATTCTCTAGTTATATTAAACCTATAGTAGAATTAGATCTATAAAGATAGTATAGTATTCTAACTTAACTTAATATACTAGTTAGATACCTCCTTTTTCTCTATCTTATTCTTTAGCAGTTCCAGATTACTAGCTAGACCTATAACTAGAGGTTCTAGAATACTATAAGGGTTATTAATATAGATAGGTTATCTAGAGTTATTAGTATAGTAAGAACTATATTCTAGGTAAAGAGAAGGCTTATTATTATAAAGGTTAAAGGCTCTCTCTTCTATTTATCTGTTTTCTTAATATATAGTAGTAATAATCCTATTCTAGTAGGTGTAATTCTATATAGTATTAACTATAGGATAATTATTAATAATATCTCTTATTCTAGTATTATAGTTCTTAGGTAGACTTAGGTTTAGGTTTATAAGGGGCTTAATAGATATATTAATAGGTATAAAAGCTTCTACTACTTAAATATTAGATATAGACACTTTAAAGTTAAAGTTAAGTGTTTTAAGATATCTAAGGTAGAGCTATATTAGAGTTAATCTATTTATAGATATAGAGTTAAATACTATAGAGTTCTAAGTATAAATTATCTTTTAAATCTTCTTATTATATAGCAGAGAGGTAATCTTTTTAATATACTTAGCTCTATTAGTAGTTCTTAATAGGGTTAAAAAGACTATACTATCTACCTCTAGATCCCTGTTATAGAACTTAAAAGTAATTTAATTTATCTATATATTAAAAATCTCCTTAAAGGAAGAACTAGTCTAGTACTTAGCTAATCCTAGCTATATATAGTAGTAAAGCTATTTAAGGCAGAATATATCTAATATCTATAGCTACCCTTTTTAGAGTTAGGGTATATAGATAACTTTAACTAAGTGCTTAAGGATAGATATTATACTATTAAGAGGCTTATAGATAGCTATTATAGACCTAATTAGTATTTTAAGATATAATTCTACCTTTCTATTATACTAGAAGTTATTATAAAAGTAAGAAAAGCCTAAAAGTTAGTTAATAAGTAAGGTAGAGTAAAAGACTACTTCTCTACTAATACTTTTCTTAGCTAGTAATTAGAAAATAAGTATAGTAAGCTAGCTTTTCTATATAGTAGCTTTACTATCTTTAATCCTAGTATTAGTAGAGATATAGTATTATCTAATAAGGCTAATCCTATTAGAAAGGTTATAAGTGAGAAGTTAAAAACTAGTTTCTATATTAGAAGCTAAAGGGAAAGTCTTAGTCTAAATAGTTTCTTATAGATTAAATAAGTTAATTATAATAACTAACTCTCCTTTATTTCTTTTAGTCTAGTCTAGTTATTAAGATCTAGCAGGTTAAGACTATTAGAGATAAATATAGAGTTAAGCTATAGAGGTGCTAGAATAAAGCTATTAGAGCTTTTTATATTTAAGGTTCTTATTTAGCTTAAGAGGGAATTAGGGGTAGGAAGAAAGCACCTATCTAGCTAAGTACTACTTATTAATCCTTATAGCTAGAATATTTAAGGTTCTCCTAAAGAGAATAGAGTTAGTAGGTATAATAGTAGTTTCTAAGAGCTTACTATTCTACTTATCTCTCTTCTAAGAAAACTTCTCTAAAGTAGTAATAAGAAATATCTCCTTAATCTAGATATTAGTAATCTTAATAGGGAAACTCTTAGATAAAGATATTATTAAGGATAGAGTAAATAGAGATAATTATAAACTTAATTAAGGCTTCTAGTAAGAGGAGAAGATTATATAAGTAGTATAGAAAGGTAAAGGTTTATAATATTATAAGGAGAGGGTTATATATAGGTAAGTATAAGTTAGAGTAGGAATTTATACTTAAATATTTATAAAGAGAGCTTAGAATATAAATTAAGTTAAGCTATAATACTAAATTAATTATTAATAGGTTAAATCTGTTTATATTAAGAGAGATAAAGTAGTTATTTATATATAGGTTAAAGGGGGTAAGCTACTAGTTACTAATTATTAACTAACTAGAATAAAGAGATAGGATAAGAATAGGTAGTAGAAGGAGGTAGTTATAAGGGTTAACTTCTTTTCTTATCTAATTAATCTTAACTATAAGAAAGGCTTAACCCTTTAAGTGAATAATTTAGTAGGAGGTAGAATAACTAGATTATATAACTAAACCTCCTCTAGCTCTCTCTAGCTTTTTCTTTTTCCTCTATAATATTATAGAGATAGTAATTCCTCTTTTATATCTGCAAAGTATAACTTTAAGTCTTCTTTAATACTTATTAGTTATAGCTTCTATTAGAAATCCTAATAATTCTTATATACTAACTTAGCTAAGAAAGTATGTCTTTTAGCTTCTTATAAATAAACTAGTTTCTAATAAGAGAGACTATAACTCCCCTCTATATATTAAGCCCTCTATTAACTTCTTTATAGTAAGTAGACTTACTCCTTTAACTTTTACTTTATATATTTACTAACCTTCTTATATAAGTTATAGTATCTCTTATATAATACTTACTTAAGCTTTTAGAGCCTTTCCAGCTATACTAGGAAGTAGACTTCTATATAAAAGTTCTACCTTTAAATAACTATAAGATTATTATTTATTAGTTCTGGGAGGTTTATACTAGTTTTTGCTACTAGAGTATAATAGAGAAGGGATTACTGTTTTATAGGTATATCTTTATTACTTTAGTAGTTATAGGTACCTTTAAACTTTAGCTAGTAAAGATAATTAATTCTAATAGACCTAAGGTTAGCTATAGCTTCTATATTTAAGCTAATAGAGGTTATAATATAGTCCCTTATAGCAGTTATAAGTAGTACACTTACTCTCTCTATAATAAGACTACTAGAGCTTAGATCTATAAGCTATATTTTAAGTATATAAGCATACCTAGCAATACTTATACTAACTATCTTTACTATAAATAAGATTCTAAGTGTTTCTTTAACTCTAAGAGAAACTATAAGGCTTTTAGCTATAGTATAGGTGATCTAGAGTAACAGAGCAGTGAATTTAAGGGGGTAGTTACCTAGTCTTAGATTAACTAGTAAACTATAGAGAGATTTAGAGTAATTTATCTGGGATTTAGAACTATAATAGAGTGCTATAAGACTTAGCTAAAAGAGTATAAGTCTAGGTTACTATTTATTTTTACTAGTTATTCTCTAGCTAATTTAGATATTTCTATTTCTAATAAGAGGAAGCAGGTTAAAATCCTAACTAGGGTTTAAAGGAGAAGGGTGGGAAAAAGGAAGAACTAATATAATATTCTATATATATAGCAGTCTTTATAGACCTAAAAATGCAAATTAATAAATAAAATCCTCCTTATTTAACCTTAAAATGCTTTAATATATATATTCTATATAAATAATATAGGAAAGACTAGGAAAAAGTAAGAAAAATTATATAAAGTCTTAGTAAATCAGGTAAAATTAACTAGCTATAATAATACTTTTCTAATATAGTATAGCTACCTTAAAATATAAGTAGGAGGGTTTCTTTATTTCTAGTTTCTTTAATAATATAACTATTTATAGCTAGAAAAACTTACTAACCTAACTACCTATATAAGGCTATAGTTATATAAGAGAATAAGTATAGAGTTAATTTAAAAGTAAAAATATTATTATAAATGCAAAATAGATAAATAATTGCTATAGGAGTGGAAACTAAAGAAAAGTAGATAGATAATATAAAATAATATAATATTATATAGGGATATACTCCCTCTTAGAATGCTAAGTATAGAAGTCTAATCTAGAGTAGTAATATAAAAAATAACTAGCTAGGTATTATAGATATAGCTAAACTATTAAAGTTAAACTATAACTTAAAGACTTTTTAAGTAATAATAAGCTAGGACCTAGCACTTAAAGTGGGAGGCTATCTAGTTAAGGTAGGAGGCTATAAAGAGGGATTTTCTAGAATAAGGCATAGAATATCTAAGTAGTAATAGAGAGAAATAGAGCATACTAATTACTAGAAAGGTTATAGTATGCTCCTAATAGGTTCTATATAGTGGGATTTACTATAAGTATAATAGTAACCTTAGTAATATAATCCTTAATATAACTATAATGCTTAGGCTAGATACTATTATTACTAGTAAGATTAGAACTATAAAGGTATAAGAGTAGACTTAAATAGTAAGTAGGATAATATAGGTATAAGTAGGCTAGTCTTAGTATTATCCTTATAGTCTGTTCTAATATACTAAGCTAGAAAAATATAGTTAAGTAATTAAGGTAGAGAGTATAGTAAGGCTCCCCTTAAAAGTATAAGCCTTGCCTATTATAGATATAAAAAGGTATATTCCTCCTTAGTAGTGCTAATCCTAGCAGGTTATACTATATTATTTTCTATCTTAGTATACTAACTATTTCTAACTAGATTAAATAGCTAAAGCTCTATATAAAGTTTCTATATTGCTCTTATCTAGTTAAGAGCCTCCTTTAAAGCCTGTAAATATGCTACTAAGTGTGTAATCTATTATAGGATATTACTATCTAGATTACTTATTAATAGAGGGTTAGTATTATTAGAGCTAGTAAAAGGTTTCTCTGCTTCTTCTTTATTACCTTTATTAGGGTGGGAGTAACTATAAGCAGAGTAAATCTTATTAAGTTAGTCTATAAGGTTAAGTCTATACTAGTTAATATTCTCTAGTTTTTAAAAACCTTCTAGAACCTTAATAAACTTCTTTAAGCAGTTTCTAGTATAAGTTAACCTATAAAGGGGTTTCCCTATAAGGGTTTTAAGCTAATATAAAGCATTATTAGAGGCCTTTAAATAGATTCTAAAGGGGCCTTTCTAATAGTAGTTAAGCTTAGTATTTAAAGACTTATCTATATAGTATTTAATATTAAATACTAGAATAAGATTACCTACTTCTAATTCCTAGCTATATAAGATATAGTGTTTCTAGTAATTAAACCTATCTATAATATACTTATACTAGGCTGTAATTATCTTTTATATAGCAGTATAGTCCTTATTAAGCTATTTAAAAGCTCTTATCTATATAAGAAGCTTCTCTTTAGGTGTTATTACCTGGTTCTATACTAGCACTCTCCAGGTTAGTATAAATATCTTAATTAGAATTATAGCTTTATACTTATAGAGCAGGTAGAAGGGGCTATAGCTAGTTAAGGCTCTAATAGAAGTCCTATTAGTAAATAGCATAGCTTAGAAGAATAGCTAGAAGTCCTTACCTATATTCTTTATCTAAGTAGTAAAAGTATATATAATAGTCTAGTAGCTAACTTTAATAGTACTATTAGTGTACAGGTTATATATAGCAGTGACTTTTTACTTAAGCTTATACTTATAGTTAAATTTAATAACTATGCCCTTATTCTCAGAGCCTCTATTAATAATAAGCATATTATAGAGCCTATAGTAATAAATAATATTCTCTTATATAAACTTAGTAATAAGGTGAGAGTTAGCTTACTATATCTACTAAGCCTCTACCTATCTAGTTAGAAGATACTAGGCTTTAACTATATCCTATTTACTAACCTTCTATATATCTAATACTATATAAGTAAATAGTAGCTCTAAGAATACTAAGAAACAGTAAGGGTTATCTATACACCTAGACCTATACTTCTAATAATCTTTATAAGTTTAGACTTATTTACTAACTTATTAGTAGAGGCTATACTAGTAATACTACTCTACTAACCGTTTAATAACTATATTATATCCTCTATACCCACTCTCTTAGTATACTTTTATAATAAGCTTAGTTTAGGTCTATAAATTATCTATAACTTATTATAGAGTAAGCTTATATATACTAGAACGCATAAATAATAACTTATCTTTTAGAAAGAATTTTCTAGCCTCCTCCTTAAACTTATAGTATAGACTAGGCTTAATTCTATCTAGCTATCTTAAAGTACTAAGATAGTAGGCAATTTAGCGCAAATAGTAACTCTAGTATAAAGAGCTATCTAGTATAATATTAGGGATATCTATAAGTCTCAGAGACTCTTATAGGATATTATTAACTTTAGTAGTAAGAATCTTAGCAGAACAGACTCTATCTCTATCTGCCTATATTTTATTAAAAAAAGAGATAGTAATTAGATCTATAAAAAAGATTTACTTATTAATCTAGTTATTAATTTCTCCTTTAATATCTTAGTTAAGCTTATCTAATAGTCTACTAGGTTTATAAAATAATCTATTAGCTATAGTATTCTAGCTTCTAGATAGGTGCTTAACTTTAAAGTTAAATATATAAATCTATAAGATCTATTAGATAATAAGAGCTCTAGGCAGATTAGAAGTAGTGCTATTAAGCTAAGTAATAAGAGTCTTAGTATCTATTTCTAGCATAAAGTAGTAATTATAGAGATAAAAGCAAACTTATTTAAGGGCCTTAAATATACCCCTTAACTCTTTCTTTCTAGTATTATAGTTTAGCTCTATGCTAGTTTATAAGCTACTCTTATATCTAGAGACTATATACTTGCTATTAATATATTAACTGAGAATAGTGCTCTAACTAAGACTGCTAGTATTAACTATAAGGTAGATTTCACCTATATTAGCACTATAGTTAAGCCTAATAAGGATAGGAACAGAGATAAGTTAGTCTTTAAGAGTATTTATAGCTAACTATTAAGGCTAGTCCTATTTAAATAGAGTATCCTTCTTTAAAAGTGCTATAAGTAGCCTAGCTATAGCTAAAAACCCCTAAACCTAAATATAATAGAATATTATAATATTAAGAAAGGATTTAAGGTTAGTAAGGTTATTATAAACTTTCTATTTTCTAATTTTAATAATCTTTAATTTCTCTAGCCTTTAGCTATTAGTGCTATAAATATATCCTATAATAGTAATAGATTACTAGGCTTACTATAATTTCTTAATAGTAATAGTATAGCTAGCTAACTTAATATTAATAAGAACCTTATTAATATTCTAGATATACTCTAGGATATATCTATATAGTCTAGGATAACTAGGAACTTCTTTATTATTATACTTTAAGGTAGAGCCCTTAATAGCTATATTATTAAGAAAAGCTTTATAGCAGGTTAGAATCAGATTATATAGGATTTATATTATAACCCTTATAAACTAGGCTATAGAGTTAGTAGCTCCTTAAAGCAGAATATATATCTAAAAGAGGCTAATTAGTATTATAAAGGTTATAATATTATAACTATATAGATCTAGTAGAACTTAGTTATACCTAGAAAAGAAATCTAATAGTAAGAGAAGCTAGTATATTATAAAGTTTTTTAAAAACTTATTACTAGATAGGAATAAAGCTATATTATATAGAGTAATAGTATTAACCTTAGTTATAGAGTTAATAAGATATATCTTCTTATTCTTCTTTCTAACTAGAAAGAAGAGGTTCTAGTAGGCTATATAGCTTTATTTAAGAATACTCTTCTTTAGCCTATCTTTTAAGATTATTATTATATTACCCTCTAAGGCTTTTAGAATTAGTATACTTCTTATTTACTAGGCCTTATAAGAGATAACTCTAATTACTTATAGGAAAGCTATAAATAGATAAATAGATCTATAATACTTAAAACTCTATATAAGAGCTTTCTCTCTATTACTTAGAACTTTAAAGAGGAGCTCCTTCTCCTTTAAGTTAAGGTAGTCTATTATTACTAGGATCTTATTAAGTTATTCTACTATAAGTTACTCCTTCTTAGAAATAGTTAAAAACTTTAGCTAGATAAGATCTATAAAGGCACTTTCTAATACTAATATAAGGTTCTCTTTTACTTTTATCTAGGCCTTTAATTTCCACTCTAGGTCTCCTTTAAGTACTAAGCTATTAAAAGGTAAGTTATTAACTAGCTAGACTTTCTTATCTTTTATTTTATATATTATATTAACCTCCCTATATATAAAAGATAGAGCATTATTATAGATATAATTAGTTCTTAGTTTATCTTAGATTTTTATTAGAACCTTTTCTAGGAGATTCTCTTTCTAGTAGAACTAATAGTATATCTAGGTATTAACTATATTAAATCTAATTCCCTATTCTAAGTTAAATAGATTTATAAAGAGCAAAGAGTATATTCTAGTAAAAAGGAGAAGTTACTAAAGCTTTTTATTAGCTATAAACTTTAATAAGTTAGTCTTATATACTACTTACTTCTTATAATGCTCCTAGATAATAGGGTTAAACCCCTTAACTATATAGCTAAGAGTTCTAGTATACTTAGGTTCTCTTATATTAAGAATACTAATAGTAGTTTTCTAGTTTCTAAAAAGAGTAGCCCTGTTATATATAAGAAGATACTTAGCTATTCTAAATAATATAAGCTTAGTGCTATTATATAGCTTAGTAGAGATTAGCTTCTCCTTCTACTAATAGATTAGCTAGTCTCTATTTCTGCCTTATTTCTAGAAGAAGAGAGGTTTACTTAAAATATTAGTTAGAAGTACTAGGATCTCCTCTACCTTATAGCTAGATATATAGTTAAGATCTATATAGTTAGCTTCCTTTCTCTTTCTCTAGTAGTAATATCTATAAGACTTCTTTAAAAAAGGTTTATAATAGTTAAGATACTACTTATCTTTATAGGATTAGCACCTAGAAGTATACCCTTATAATTCTAAAATAGCCTAGATAATTACTTCTATTTTTAGTATAATAGCCTGCTTAAGGGAGACTTTAAATATTATATAGAAGATATTACTATCTTTATTAAATATTACTAGAACCTCTTTATCCTCCTCTAATTCTTCTTAGACTAGAAAGTTAAAACCTCTTAGTAAATTAGTTTTTACTACTAGTATTACCTCTTCTAGTATATATAGGCTAGGCTAGCCTTCTAGGTTATAAGGCTATAGCTATAGACTCTTACTTAGTTATTTATTAATTCCTATAATTACTAAGCTAGCTGCTATATCAGGATTAGTAGTAGTAGCTTCTATTTTCTCTCCTCTATAGGAATTAAATAGGCTTACTAAGTATAAGAGAAGCTAGTAGAGTTAGAGAGTATAGTAGTAAAGTAATTAGTAGAATCTAAAGTATAGAATATTAAAGAAGTATAGATCTTCTAATTACTAGCTTAAAAGATACTAATTATCTAAGTTAGTAAGTATTCTAGTATTATCCTAGTATATATAATAAATAGGGCTCTAAGAATTATATTCTTAGATATCTTACTATATAGGCTAATAAAGAAGGGTATATTAGATATATAATAGCTGCTAATATAGATATCCTTAACTATAATACCCTTAAAAGTTACTATAGCTTAAGTATCTATAAAGTCTTAGACTTTAAGATATATAGGGATAATACTCTCCTATATACTATTATAGCTAATATACTTCTTAGAGATAATATTAATAGTAGTACTAGTATTAATAATCCTATACTACTCTAAATATATAGACTAGCTAATCCTTATAGTAACCTAGAAGTATAGTATAATAAAGTCTTATATAGTAAGAACTCTATACTAGCAGGTAACTATAGCATAGTGCAGGTGCTCTGCTAAATTATTAAAAGAAGTAACTAGTATATTAAGGTTCTCTTTAGGTTAAGTGCTAGATAGAACTATATCTATTATATTAATATCTGCTATGCTATAGAGAGGTAGTTAACTAAAAATAGAAAGTGCTAAGCTGCTTATAAAGGCTTAGAAACTATAGATTATATTTATAAAGAAAGGAAAGATACTAGTTAAAGGGAAAGGAGTTAGATAGGATACTAGGTAAAAGAGAATTATATCTAAACCCTACTCTTAGTCTAGTATAGTAGCTTTATAAAGTATCTAAACTGCTATAGCCTCCTCCTTATAAACTTAGACTTAAATATAGGCCTTAATAGCACTAACCTCTACCTATAAGAGTGCTTTATACTAGGATATAAGAGTCAGGTCTGCTTATATATTATTCTAATACCTAATTTCTTATATAAGCTAGCTACTTAATCTGGGAGCTTTTATAATATAGCTAAGTAGGTCTCTCTCTATAAGTATAAATATATCTAGCTATTAATTACTATTCTGCTAGAAGTAGTTCTAGATAACTAGCTTTATATACTTATAAACTATATTATTATAGTTATACTAGACCTAGTAAAGAAAGGATTTAGAGATAGTAACCTTCCTATCTACCTGCTTAGCTTATAGGTTTTTAGTAAGAATTTAGCCCTCTAATATTATAATAAAAGATTTAGATTAAGGGGTCTTAGCAGCTTCTAAGAGGCTATTATTAATTAGAGTATTCTTATTCTTATCTATAACCTCCTTAATATAAAACTCTAGGAGTAGAGTAGAAAAACAGGCTATATTTAGGTCTATAATATAAACCCTCTTTTTATATTTAGTAGTAGGGTAAGATATTATATAGTAATTCTAAGTTTATAATCTAGTTATAGTATTAATACCTATATCTATAGAGAGGATAATAGTTAGAGTGCTAGGAGCTAGTATATAGATATTAAGAATATTATAGGTAGTATCTAAGATTATTATACTAATAGGAGGAGTCTTTACAGCTAAAGCAGGGATTAGAAGCCTCAGGGTTTCCTATATAATATACTAGGCATACTTATTAGACTACTTATAGCTCTTAAACTAGAACTTAACTCCTTAAAGGCTTAGAAAGTATCTATAAAGGGTAAAAATACTAGCTTCTAGCTGCTTAGTCTTATTTATACTAGCTATAAGAATTAGAAAAGAAATAATTATCAGGTTATACTAGCCTTATTAGTAGCCTTTATTAATCTCTTTATTAGGGACCTAGATATAGAGGGAACCTTATAGGGTGCTAATCTACTAGCAGCCTCTATAAAATAAGTATAGCTTTATATTAGAAAAGGCTCTAGTAGCTTTATAATTTCTAGTAAGATATCCTTTCTCACTATAAACATAGCAGGTATTAGAGTTAATAGTTTCTATAAACCTTAGAGGTTTTAGCTAGTAGTGAGAATTAAAGCCTATAAAGCCTAAGTAACTGCCTCTTCTTAGATTAAAGAGTATATAGCTATATTCTTTATATATAGAGCTATAGTTATAAGAGTTACTACTATAATAGTTATACTATAAGAGCTCCTATATAGGCTAGATATTAGATATATTAGCAGTATATATACTAACTTTATTAATAGTATAATTATATTAAGAGGTATCAGAGTAATACCTAGTTTTAATCTGCTTAATCTCTATATCTTTAAGATAGGCAGTAAGGTTATCTACTTAGGCCTTCTAGTTAGAAGTACTAGTTATCTTATCCTTTAACTTAGCCTTTATAGATAATACTCTTAATTACTTATACTTAAGTATAGTAACTAGTATACTAGCTAGGATATCCTCTCTAATACCTTATAGTTATATATATATCTATTAAGATTAAACCTATCTAGTAATTATAACCTCTATCTAGATCTAAGAGACTAGAAGGAAACTCTAGTAGTTTTTATAGAGAATCTTTAAAATATACCTTATAGTCTGCTTAGAAAAGTAGTAGAAGATAATATAGTTAATCTCTATATTAGATAGTATAGAAAGTCTCCTTTTAGCTGCTCTATTTTAAAGATTACTAATCTTAGTAAGAAACTTAAAGATATACCTAGAATCACTAATCTCTAAGCTAGAAATAAGGCTTTAGAGCTCCTTATTAGGGTCTAGATAAGTATTTAGGTCTATAATACTATATATCTTATAGAGGTTATTTTTAAGAGAGAGCTAATTATTATATTAAGCAGAAATACTCTTAAAGGTTTACTAATAAGCTTTAATATAGTACTAGCTAACTAGGGTAATTATTTTCTCCTTATTCTAGCTATAAAGCTTAGTATAGGATAGATAATCCTTAAAGAAGTTAGAAATATTATTACTAGTAAACTTAGAAGCTTCTAAACTATAAGGGATAATCAGGGTAGCAGTATACTGCTTTTATATAGTTTTAGCTAATTTCTTAATTACTTCTATAATACTAATAGTAAGCAGAGAGGCTAAGTCTCTTATAGAAGGCATAGTAATAGCTTTTATAGATATAATCTTATCTAGCTGCTAGCCTAGGCCTGCTCTCTATAGCTTAAGGGAAGCTATGCCTCTATAATTCTTATACTTATTATAGATATTCTTACTAGTATAGACCTAGTAACTAATCTTAGTACTTTAAAACTATAAAGGTAAAGACTTTTTAGATCTATTATTATCTATAGTAGTAGAATAAAAGACTTACTCCTAAATACTTTTAAATATAGCTCCTTTAAAGGGTTCTATACCTAGAATATAGTTCTTAGAGCTAGAAGAGTTTAAAGTAGATATACTAACTTTAAGGGCTCTCCTAGATTTCTTAGAGCATTACTCAGATATAGCATAGAAAGTGGTTAATATAATTTATTATAATTTAATATTAGTATTAATACTAAAGTTTATTAATATTTAAATTATCTAATAATAAAAGAAAAGAGTTATATAGTAATTTAATCTATAATAATTAAGTAGATAGAGAGAAAGAGAGCTTTAACCTCCTTCTCTTTCTAGATAGTAGTTATAAATTATAAGCTAGGAGTAGTTATAGCCTCTATTTCTCCTATAAGTATATAGGCTCTCCTTCTTAATATAGCTAGGAGTAGTTATAGCCTCTATTCTATCTATAAGTTTATAGACTCTTTTCTATTCTTTTTTATAAGTAATATAATACTATAATTTCCTTAATTCCGTGGATATTAACTATATAGTAACTAAGATAGGGCCTAAATCCTCTTAGTTAAGCTTATTAGCCTAACTAGTATTATTAATTTATTACTTTATTACTAATTATTAGATTCTAGGTTATAGAAAGCAGATACTAGCTCCACTTTTATAAGAATTAAGGAGAAAAGAGAAAACTTTTTAATCTAGCAAAGTTTAAAGCTATTATAGCTAGACTTTTAGGGTCTTAAGTATTCCTATCTAAAAACTCTAATTATATAGCTATTATACCTAGTAGTTTCTTAGATTAGGTCTATAAAGAGACTTCTAAATATTATTTTATAATATCTATTATTATTACTACTAAGTTTATAAAGTTAATATTCTGTTAAGTAGTTAGAATAATATATTATAGTTTTATATTAAATATAAGCCTATTTATATAGCATAGAAGTATACCCCTTTTAAGCACTATAGAGGAAGTCTTAAGAGAGAAGAATCTGCCTCTAGGTACTATTAAAACAGGCTGAGAACCTTAAAATAAAAACAATAAAACCACACACTCCCATATACTTATATAGGAATATTATAATATTATAGCTTTATATCTAAAGGCTCTAGAATAAAGGAAAGGATCTCTCTAAGTATAATAATCTTATTATAGATATAAACTGTTAAGTAAAAGTAATAAAAGCTTCTAAATAATAAGATAAACTGTGGTGATGCTAACTAATAATGCTCCTCTGTCCTCCTCTCTGCTCTTAATAAGGCAAAAGTCCTGCTATACTGTGCTAACTAATATACCTGTCTGGGCACCCTCTAAACTGGGCTGTCTGCACTGCCCTGTCTTAGTAGAAATAATAAAGACCCTAATATACTCCCTTTTATATACTATTAGTAAGTTTTAGTAAGCATACTCCCTTTTTTCCTTTCTTATATACTTTTAATACTACTATTATTTAATTAGTAAAGTTATAGCTAGAGTAGCTAAGATAGCTATATTTAAGACTAATATAGTGATTAGTAGTCTTACTAAGCTAATAAGCATAGTAAGATTAACTAGATTAGTAAATAAATACTAATAAACCCCTTACTAATATAGCCTTAAGTGCTAAGAGTAAAGAATGCTAATATTTAAGATATTCTGATATAGTAAAGCTGTAAAGTCTTCTAAGATAGGAGTGTTATTAAGGAAACCCTTTTATATTAAGTAATAAGACTTAAGGTAGATCTATAAAAGCCTAGAGTAGCAAGATTAAGGTTAAGAGACCTTTCTATATTTATTTAGTTTATATTATTTTTTTCCTTTTTTATTATTTAAAGAAGTTATAATTACCTACTTTATCTTTCTATTTAGAAGATATTATAATAATAAATTCACTTTTCCACTTAGAAAGCTTTATTACTTTAACTATATAATAATAAACCTAATATTTATAACTCTATAAGTATTATATCTTCTTCTTATTTAAATAATAACTTAGATATTAGATCCTCTTTTAATAAGGAAAAGCAGCCTGAGAAGAGGTTTATAGAAACTTTATTTAGTAAGATATAACTATAAGCTATAGGATAGCTAGCTTCTAAAAATAGTATAGATAGGTCTATAAATCTCTTTCTGGAAATAGAGGTGATACCCCCTAGTCCTTATTATTTGCCTAAGGGGATATATACTAATTAAAATATTATAGTTCTAGCTAACCTTCTAATAAGATATCCTACTATAGCTATAATAACTTCCTACTCTACTAATATATCTAAGTTTATTAGAACTAATATCTCAGACTTTATTATAGATTATAAGAGCCTTTTTAAGCTTTGCTATAAGATTAATAAGGATATAAAGAATAAGATCTATATATATAGCTTTAGTAACTATTAAGATATAGTATAATTCTATATTAATAAAGCTAAGACCTAGAAGGAAGCTAAGAAGAAACTTCTTTACTAATTTAGATTTATAGATCTAAAGTATTAATAGAATCTTAATAAGGATCTTTAGAATTTAGTTATAGGCTTTTATATTAAGGATAATAACTCTTTATAGGTTATAGTATTAATTACTACTATTTACTAGCTTTAATAGAGGGCTATTTTATATAGAGATCTAGAACTTATAGATACTAAACTTATTTATATTACTTATTGCTGTTTTTTAGAGAGGGTAATAAGAGCTATAGCTTAAAGTCTTAACTGCTAACCTATTAAAGTTATTTTAAAGTAATAGGTTATAATTAAAGATATTCTAATTAAATAGTCTACTACTTAGTAGGAACTTTAGTAACTATTAAGCCTTATTAAGCCTAAACTAATAACTATACTTTAAGTCTCTGTAAAGATAATTCTGATAAGATAGAGGGCTAAGGCTAAGAAACCTTCTATAATATAGACTATAAGCTTAATTATTAACTCTCTTATAGAGAACTTTAGGACTCTTAATATTAATAGAGCTAATTATAAAATAGATATTCTAAGCCTTATTAAGAGAGTTACTAGCTAAGGAGATAACACTTTTAACTTAAATATTATAGAAGCTACTAAACTATATAAATAATAATCTTAAAATAATATATAGACTTAATATTAGTAATAGTAGTACTATTACCTATAAGCTAGTTATAGTAACTATTAAAGTAGCTATTAATAATATTAAGAGTTTAGAAGAGGTAGAGGAAGAGGAGGCTATAGAGGCTTTTAGTAAGAGGGGCTGTAGTAATATATACCTTTTTAGGCTTTTAGATACTACTGGTTTTATAGAGTAGTAGCCTATATTATTATTAGCTATATTAAGTATCTTAAAGCTAGCTAGAGAGGAGTTTGCTACTATATAGTACCTTTCTACTTTATTAGTACTTTTAATTTTAATATTTAAGTTAAAGTAGGTATTATTAATAAAGGCTATATAGTTAGGAGGATAGATAGCTAGATAATTTTAAGGTATATTCTTATTAATAAAGATAGCTTTATAAACTATATAGTAGCTGCTAGTAGAATAGTAAAGAAGTAGTAGCTAAAACTAATAAAAGAGATTATATAAGTTATTAGTTATAGTAGATTGCACTCTAAGTAATCTATTAGCTTTATAGATTAAGGAAAAAATATAATATAGTTATATAACTTTATTAATATAATATTCTTTAGCTTTAAGCTTAGAAATTAGTATATTAATCTAGTTAAGAATATTACTACTATAGAATAGATAAAGGCTAGAAGCTATTATTCTAAACCTTATAATACTTATATTTAATAGGCCTTCTAAATAGCAAACTTACTTATAGTCTAAGATCCTCTAATTTAAATTGCTTAATAAGTTACTAAACTTTCTAATAATAAAGAAGATACTAATAATATTATATTATAGAATGTTCTAGAAGAGCTAGTTAAATAATAGAGATAAGAAGAGTAAGATAAGCCTTAGATTTAATATAGCAATTTGCAAACTAGCTATATACTTATATTAAAGCTATATAGTAAGAGAGTAAATAGAAAGGTAGCTATTTCTAAAGCTTTTCTTTATTAGAACTAGCTAGACTAGAATAGAATAGTTTATAATATTACTAAAGTAATAATTAATAAGTATAAGGATAGATATAATTTAAAGGTATAAGAGGTCTTTATTCCTGCTAATATTATACTTCTAGATTAATTTAATAAGATAGAAGCTAGTAATAAGAAGCTATAAGAGTAGATAAATTAATAAAATAATAATAAAAACTATTTTAAAGGCTAAGTAACTTTAGCTGCTATTTCTATAATCTTATCTAAGAATTTATAGACTAAGTAAGTATAGTTTAACTGCTATATAATTAATCCTATCTTTAAAATAAGCACTATAACTAAGAAATAGGATTTTATACTTTTTTTATTACTAAGATATATTACTATCCTAGACTTTATTATAATCTATTAGTAGATTATAATTACCCTTTATAGCTCTATAAATATACTAATTAAGGGAATTATTAATAGTAGCTTAGTAATTAATCTTATTAATAAAGGATATATTAGATATCTAAGCTTATAGAGTAATATAGTTAGAACTAATATAGAAATCTATAGAATTACTAATAAGGAGCAGAAAACCTAATTTATAGGTATAATTATAGATAATATCTATATTAGAGGTAATATAATTTAAGATATTAGCTTCTTTATCTTTTTAGAGAATACCTATAATAAGGACTTAGTGCTAGAAGCTCCTTTTATCTTAAAAACTAGAATAACCTTAGATTATATATAGAACTAGATTATTAAAGTCCTTTAGTTTAGAAATATTAAAATTAAATATCCTATTATTATTCTATATAAAAGACTTAACTGCTTGCTTTCTAGAAATTATTACTAAGATAGACTATTTTATCTCTTTATAATATTAATATACTCTTATATCTTCTATAAAAGAGGGGAAATAGAAACTACTACTAATAGACTTAATATAGTAATAGACTTAGAATTTATAAAAGATAATTAGTAAATTAATAAAGTTAAAGATAAGAAAGAGTTAGATATAATACTAAATAGTATAAAGGTATATTAAGATATTAAAGTGATTTAATAAGTATTTAAGAGCTTATATAACCTATTAGAGGAAGTTAAGCAATAAATAGAGCTAGATAAGGAAGTTATTACTGTTTTTAAAGAATTTAGATTAATTTTTAATAAAATCCTAGAAACTATAATCTAAGAAGAAGTTATCTCTAAGCTTAATAATATCTATAAAGTAATTATAAGTACTAGATATATTAAAGGATATAATAGTTATAGTATTAATTATTAGTATTATATTTATAAATCTAAGAAGAAAGCAGCAAAAAAGAGAGTACTTAAAAGGAAGTGTAAATTAATATATTAAAAAGGAATTAAAGTTATTATAGCTATAGATACTATTTTTTCTTATTATTAATATATATCTATATAGATAATACCTATATTACTAATAGAAGGCATTAATATATTATATAAGATAAAAGATAAGAAGATTTAATCTATTAATAATACTATATTAAATAGTTTAACTCTAAATAATAACCTAGAGTAGAAGCTAAAGATATAGGTGAGAGCAGAAAAGAATATAAAGCTAGATCTTAATACTCTATTTACTAATCTAATTATACTAAAGTTTTTAAGTATTAAGCTAGAAATAAGACTTATAAAGACCTAGCTAGAGGTTATTCTAAAAACTATTAATTATCTATAGCTTAAAGAAAAGAAGCTTCTTATAGCTATTCTAATAGTAAGAGAGAAAGCTTTAGCTTAGAAATTTGCTTATTATAGCTTAGTCTATCCTTCTATTACTCTCTTATAGATAATATAAATAATCCTATATAAAGTATAGTAAGTAAAAGGAATCCTAATATTAAGAGAGTTAGAATAGAATATTATTATAATTCTAAAGAATAGACTAAAAAAGGAAATTCTAAAGTAGAGTTATATAGTATATTATAATCTATTCTTCCTTATATATAAGAAAGATAGTAAGATAAGACTTATTAACTCTATAATAAAAATAAATATAGTTATAATTTAAGATATAGCACTACCCCCCTCTATAGATAACTTTTTAGAGGATTTTACTATATATTAGTTATTATCCCTTTTAAACTTCTTCTCAGAATATAACTAAGTCCCCTTAGACCCTATAAGTAGAAACTTAACTATATTTACCTTACCTATTAAACTACTATATATATATACTTTACTTTAAGGAGTAATAAATTTAGTTATATAATTTATAAAGATTATAATTAGAATTCTATATAACCTTATATCTAATTATTATAAGGCCTTTCTTAATAATATTACTATTAAAGAACTAACTTTATACTATAATAAAGAAGAGATTAAGTCTTATCTAGGGATTTATAAATTTATTTTAGAATATTTATAGAATATTAATAAGGTTCTAGTTAATTTAAAGCTAGTAGAGTATATAGTAGTAGTAGTTAAGTTTTAATAGGTCTAGGAAGTAGTAATAATTATTAGCTATATTTATAGCACTAATAGATATTATCTAGAAGAAGTAAAGATAGTTAAGATCTATAAATAGGTTACTTATACTAACTTAATAGAGTTAAGAGCTTTTTTAGAAATTATAATATTTTATAGATTCTAAGTAAAGAACTATTTAACTATTATAAAACTGCTCACTAATTTACTTAAAAAGAATATCTCTTTTTATTAAGAAGAGAAGTATAAAATAGTAATAGATATCTTAAAGTTAATACTTACTAAAGCTCTAATCCTTATTATCTTAGATTATAGCTCTAAAAGAGGAGATATATACCTTATAGTTAATATTAGTAATATAGAATAGAGTAGAGTTCTAGACTAATTTATTAATAACTAATATATAGTTTCTTGCTTTAAGAGTAGCACTTAGTTAGAACTAGAACTATTCTATAATACTAAAAAGAAGGAACTATATAGTATCCTAAAAGCCTTAAAAAGGGTATATAATTACCTTTATAGAAGACACTTTATTCTAGAGATAGATACCTAGACTTTAGTTATATAACTAAATAGAGCAGCTATAAACCTCCTAGAAGCTTTTATTATTTAATAGATTATATAGATTTAAATATTTAACTTTAAGGTATAATATATCTATAGTATATAGAATATAGTAGTAGATAGCCTTTTATAAAAACTCTAAGGCCCTTTAGATATAATTAATAAAGAAGTAGAAGGAGAAATTAATTCTTAGATTAATTTATAGATCTTCTTTATTAATATTAAGGCTAGTTCCTTCTTTAATTAAGCATAATAATATAGTAATATATAATAAATAGAGGAGGTTCTTATAGAAGATATATAGGAAATTATTAGCAGTATAATAACTTTTCTAAACACCCTTCTCAATAATTTGCAGGCCTATTTAGTGTATTTTTAATAGATTGCTTACTATTTAATAATATAAAGGCGCCCTCTAGGGATTTAACCTATTAAATACTGTAATTTTAAAATTAGAGCCCTGGACTACTATATTTAAAACTGCCTGCTTTTTACTAAATTAATAAATTAAAAGCTAATACTAAGATAAATTATAGATAACCCTAAATAGAAGAGGAAGTTAATTACTAAAGTCTATAAAGAAAGCAGTTATAGAGGTAAGTAAGCTATAGTAAGGAGATTATTTAACTATTATATATAGGGTAATATATATTTAGAAGTTAAAGAGTCTCTAAGAAGTTATCTTAATTACTAGAAGAGGAGAGCTTAATATATAGATAATATAAGGATCTATAGTTTGCTAAAGGGACTACCCTTTATAAGGATTTTATTAGATATATAGAAAGTGGGTAAGTAGTACTTTATAGAGGCTTAGAACCTGCTTACTAGATAGCTTAAAGTATAATAGCTTAGATAAGTAACTATAGCTAAGATTATAAAGTTTATTTAGAAAGAAGTTATCTATTAATATAGACTATATAGTAAGATTATTATTAATAGAGGTCTAGAGAATAAGAGTGTTATTATTAAGTTTAATAAAAGGTATAGTATAAAGAGAAAAGTAATATTAGCCTATAACCTAAGAGCTAATAGAGTAATTAAGACTAGTTATTAATCTATTACTTATTCTTTATTAATATAGACTAGAGGAAGGAAGGATATTAACTCTTAACTATATTTACCTACTACTCTATTTATAGACTAATTAAGTATTTATACTTTAACTAGCTTTAGCTCTTTCTACCTTTTATATAGATTTAAATCTATTATATCTATTAAAACCCTAATACTAATCTAGAGGGTTTTTAATTAGAATTTAGTAACTATATAGAAGGAGGAGGTTTAGATATATCTATAAGCCTTTCTATAACTTAATAAAAACAGAAAGCAAGCTAAAAAGATAATTAAGAGTTAATATAAGAAGACTATAGAGTATAGTAATAATTAATATAAGTAAATAATAAGAAAAGAGAGGCTAGAAGTAGGTAATTTAGTCTTAGTATTTAATATTAAGGGATCTATTAATAAATCTTTTATTAAGAAGCTTAACTACTATTAGTAAGGCCCCTTTTATATCTTATTATATACCCCTAACACCCTATTATATTAACTAGTAATATTAGTAGGAGAAGAGATTATAAATAGAATATTTAGTAGAAATTAACTTTAAAAATTTATTTAAGTATTTAAAGGATATTAAGAACTAAGTAATATAGATACTTATAGATCTAATTTAGAGAGAAACTTAGTAAAAGTCTTTTTAGTACTAGGAAATAAAGAGTATAATAACTATATACTAGAAGAAGAAGATAAAGAACTAATAGTATTTAGGGAGATAATTAGGAATAAAGAGGAGGATATATTATAATCTATAGTAAGATTAAAATAGTATCTAAGAAACTTAGAAATAGTAATTAAAGTATTAAAGACTAAATAGTAACTAATAGTAGAAATCCTATAGATATTAAAGGAGAAAGAGAGGGAGTATATTAAGATAGAGGATCTAAAAGACTTATAATCTTTCTTTTATTCTTAGATATTTAGTTTAATAATTTACAGACCTATTTATACTTATTAGTAGAGTTTTCTTTTCTTTATCTTTTATATTTTAAAAGTTTAAGATTCTAGAGATAATATTTCTAAACTTTAGAAATAAGAATAAGAGATACTTATTAAAATATATCACTCTATTAATAACTATCTTTTAATATAATAGTAATCTATTTACTAATAACTTTAATATCTATACTAAGTATAAGATATTAAAGATCTATAGCTTCTTAATAATAACACTAAAACCCCCTATAAATATAGCTATTACTAAACTAAATAAATAAGAGAACTAATAGTTTAAGGATAGATAGAAGAGAAAAAAAGAGAAGAGGGTATTAAAGTATAGTTACTAACCTATAAAAAGAATATTAGTATCTAGATAACTAAGAATATAATAATAAAGCTATTAATACTAAAAGCAGCTATATAATACTATTATTAGTAAGAAAAAGAAGGATATTTATAAAGGAGATCTTATTAATTTTATACTTAGATAGAGTTTAAAGTTAGTTTTATAGACCTATTTAGAGAATATTTCCTTTATATTCTTATTACTACTTAATAATATTTTTATTATTTCTTCCCTTTTCCTCTATTCTATAAAAATATATTTAGTTACTCTATTTTCTTTTTCTTAATCTATAATATAAAGCTCTAAGTAGTTAGTAATCTCTATAAGGTTAAAGTCTAGAAGTAGCTTTAATATAAAAGGGTATTAAGAATAAGTAAACCCAGCTCCTAGATAATACTTTTAAGCCTATTAAGAATAAAGAGTGTTTTAAAGAATTAAAAAGTTAAATTTAGATATAGCTAATATAGTAGTATTAGCTAGGATTTAAAACTATAGAATTATTATAATACTATTAAATTCTCTACTCTTTCTTACTTTATTATTATACTTAATTCTATATCTATAATACTTATAAATACTTAGATTATTATAAAAGTAATTCTCTTAGATTTTATAAAAGAAGCAGTTAGTATAAGAAGTGCTTAGCATAAAAATATATTTAAAGTATAGTTTATAGATAAAAACACTAGTTATAGGGTTTCTTATAGTATAGATATATTCCTTATAATAGATATAGAGTACTATATTATAACTATCTTAGAATTAGATAAATAAGCTATAAGTAGCTATTATATACTAAAAGACCTTTATCTACTATAAGTTAGAAAGGAAGATAGTAGAGATATAAATAAAGACTTAATAATAAAAGTTATTAGTCCTCTTAGTTACCTTAAATATTTAATTAAAGTCTTACTTACTAAAATAAACTTTCTAGAAGGCTAGTTTTATTATATTAGTAATCTTATTAAAAAATACCTATAGAATAAAGGCTATTTCTAAATATTTATTACTAGAAATATTAAGTTAGAGCTAAGTAAAGCTTATAGTAGCCTAAAAAGATAATAGATATTAGTTAAGTAATAAGAAGTATAAGGAAAAGAGAATTACCTAAAGCTAGTTATTAGAGTACTAAATAAAAAGAGATATATTATTCTACTTTATCTAAGATATAGAGATATTAGAACTAAATATCTAGAGAGTAGCTTTTAGAGAAAGATAATAAGGATAAAGCTAATTAGTGTTCTTAATACTTAATATAAAGAAGTTATAATTAGCTATAGTAAGAGAAGGTAATTTATAGATATAAGAAGAAGAATTTAGAGAAGTTAAGTTAAGATTAAGAAATAGAGAGAAAGATAACTATTAGAGGAAGAGAAGTTAATATTAAAGAATAGAGGAGGATATTTATCTAGTTTTATAACTAGATCTCTTACTTTAATAGCTGCTAATAGCTGCTATTTTCTTTATTCTTTTTCTATAAATAACTGCTCTAATTTACTATTAGAAATATTATTAAATTTTTTATCTTAAGTCTACTTTACTTTTATTAAGGCTAAGAGAGCTAAGAGAGAAAGAAGTTAATTATTTCTTTTATAGGATATTAATAAATTACTAGTACTTTAAGGTAATTAGTAGGTATAAGAGAGTATTATTAACCCTTCTAGCCTCCTAGATCTTCTCTTTTTTATCTATATTTATATATACTACCTAACCTATTCTCTTAGATAGAAGACGCTTAATATTAACTACTATACTATAATATCTTTAGATTTTATAATTACTCTTATTTAATCTATCTATTTAGTCTATAAACTACTTACTCTTTTTTCCTACTAGCTTTCTTTCTAAAAATATTATAATAGAAAAGATTATTTTTAATAATAGTAATACTCTAGATAACTATATTTAGGAGCTAAGATCCTTAAAGCTTCCCGCTTTTAATATTAGATAACTAATAGATTTTATACTTAATAAACTAAGTAAGAGCTAATTTTAGATATAAAACTAGATTATTAAGAATATATTAAGCTTTAGATCTATAGAGAAACTAAGATATTAGCTACTAATAATTAAATATAAAACTCTACCTTTATAATACTAAGATATAACTAGCTAGATATATCTCTCTAATTTACTAATAAAATATATACTTATTAAATATTAGAGTAAAACTCTAGATATAGTATAGGAGTTATTCTCTCCTTCTAAACTATAGTATATTATTACTAGCCTATATAATACTATTAGAATATTAGAGACTAAGACTCTAATATACTCTATAAATATTATAGTAATTATATATTACTTTATAAAACCTATTAAAGCTAGATAACCCCTTTAGTATTATATAATTAGAGATATAGAAGATAACTTTAATAATAGAAATCTAAGAGATAGTATAACTACCTAGCTTAAAAAGGAAGCTTTAGATATACTATTTATCCACTTATAAATACCTAAATTAAATAGAGTAGTCTTTTTAGGGTTACTAATTAACTTATATAATAGATAAAACTAATTTTATAATAATTAGTAGTTAGAAAAGAGAGTAGAGAAAAGACTATAGACTTTAATATATATTATAACTAGAGTCTTATCTAGAGCTCTAGCTATTATAATTAAAGTCTTATTAAGATAACTATATCTAATTAACTTTTACTATACTAAACCTCTATTATAGACTTCTAGCTTATACCTAGTTAACTAGTTTAGATTTTTTATATAATTTAGGAGCTTAGTACTACTAAAATAGCTTCTATAAGTAAGAAAAAGGATCTAGATTAACTAACTATTAGTAACTTTTATAAATAAAGAGCTATTTAAAAGGTATTAAGTCTCTTTAAAGCTAGATAGAACTATTTAAGACTAGATCTTTAAAGATAGGAAGAGAATGCTAGAGTAGATAGTACTAGAAGTAATAAAAGACTAAAAGGATAAGTATATTTTATAATTTATAGATCTAAAGCCCTCTTTGCCTAATAGGATAAGTCTTAACCTACCTATATCTAAGAATATTTATTTATAGACCTAACTTACTAGTATATCTAATACTAAGGCCTTAAAAAGTAATAAAGAATTATTAAAGTACCTAACTATTTAAAATATAGTAATAAGAGATAAGATTAAGAAGTATAAAAGGGTGAATAATTAGTAGTAACTAATTAATTTATTAAAGTATTATAATTATCTTAGGTCTATAAAACTATTAACGTTACTATACCTTATACCCTTTTTAGTAAGATAAGTTATCTTTAAATCCTATAATAACTTAGCAGTTTTTAACTATATAAGGCCTACTAACTCTATACTAAATAATAATTAACCTATTCTAGTAGTCCCTTAGTATATATAAAATAACTAGCAGTTAGTAAATCACTTAATAACTAGGTATAGATAAGGATTAGTTATTAATAATATAGAGAAGGTAGAATATCTTTCTAACCTCTATAATATATAAGGAATACTAATAAGACAAAAAAACTTAGATAACTCTAAAGTTATAAGCCTTTTTAGGCTTATAATTAGGGGGTTTCTACTTTCTATCTATATCCCACTTTAAAAGCTATCTTAGACGCCTAAGAGAGAGATTATAGTAGATATAGTTAGTATAATAAGAGGAGGTATAAGTAACCTTTAGAATACTATAGCTACCTTCTTATTACTTAATTATAGTAATAGTTATTAAGTAATAATTATTATAGACTAAGTAAATAGTAATTACTTTTACTAAGACTCTATATAGAATTTAGAAAGTAACTAATAATTTATAGATACTATAAATAATCTTAATAAATAATACTATAAGATAGAAGCCCTAATATATCTCAGAATAATCCTATTAACTAGTTATTATATAGTTAATTTAACTTAATAAAAAGATAGATTTATATATAGACTTAGATATATTAAATAGGTCTAAGTATTCTTTTAAGAAGGTATCTTATTACTATAATTTAGCTATATAGCTAGGAGAGATAGAGAACTCTTTACTAATATAGAAATCCCTTTAGTTAACTAATATATTTCTGCTATTACTATAGAATTCTGCAATATACCTATTAATATTAGCTTTACCCTATAAGATACCCTATATAGCTAATAAGACTTTAAGAAAAATCCTTTCTTCTCTATATAACCCTCTATACCTAAACCTAGCTAACCCTCACTCCTAAATAATAATATAGAGAACTTTAGGGATAATAATAAGCCTAGAATCCCCCCTCTAAGAGATTTACTAGGGTTAGCTTTATTTAATATATTAAATAGTAAACTTAATTATCTAGAATACTAACTTTAAATATAAGTTTTTTAGATATTAAGTTAAAGTATAAGTACTAAACCTTAATTATAAGTTATAATTATAGATATACTATCTTATCCTAAATATCCTAACACTTTAGATAAATATAACTATAATAGAGAAGACTATATCTAATAAGACAGGGCAGTGCAGACAGCCCAGTTTAGAGGGTGCCCAGATAGGTATATTAGTCAGTATAGTATAGCAGGACTTTTTGCCTTATTAAGAGCAGAGAGGAGGATAGAGGAGTATTATCAGTTAGTATAACTATAGTTTTATCTTATTATTAAGAAGCTTTTATTACTTTTACTTAATAGATTATATCTATAATAAGGTTATTATACTTAGAGAGATTCTTTCCTTTATTCTAGAGCTTCTAGATATAAAGCTATAATATTATAATATTTCTATATAAGTATATAGGAGTATATAGTTTTATTATTTTTATCTTAAGGTTCTTAGCCTATTTTAATAGTGCTTAGAGGTAGATTCTTCTCTCTTAAAACTTTCTCTATAGTGCTTAAAAGAGGTATACTTCTATACTATATAAATAGGCTTATATTTAATATAGAACTATAATATATTATCCTAACTACTTAATAGAATATTAACTTTATAAACTTAGTAGTAATAATAATAGACTTTATAAAATAATATTTAGAAGTCTCTTTATAGATCTAATCTAAGAAAATACTAGATATAATAGCTATATAGTTAGAGTTTTTAATAGAAGTACTTAAAACCCTGAAAATCCAGCTATAATAGCTTTAGACTTTACTAGATTAAAAAGTTTTCTCTTTTCTCCTTAGTCTTTATAAAAGTAGAGCTAGTATCTGCTTTCTATAATCTAGAATCTAATAATTAGTAATAAAGTAATAAATTAATAATACTAGTTAGGCTAATAAGCTTAACTAAGGGAATTTAGGCTCTATCTTAGTTACTATATAGTTAATATCTATAGGATTAAGAAAATTATAGTATTATATTACTTATAAAAAAAAATAGAAAAGAGTCTATAAACTTATAGATAGAATAGAAGCTATAACTACTCCTAGCTATATTAAAAAGGAGAGTCTATATATTTATAGGAGGGATAGAGGCTATAACTACCCCTAGCCTATAATTTATAACTACTATCTAGAAAGAGAAGGAGATTAAAGCTCTCTTTCTCTCTATCTACTTAATTATTATAGATTAAATTACTATATAACTCTTCTCTTTTATTATTAGGTAATTTAAATATTAATAAACTTTAATATTAATACTAATATCTAATTATAATAAATTATACTAACTACTTCCTATACTATATCTAAGTAATACTCTAAGAAATCTAGGAGAGCTTTTAAAGTTAGTATATCTGCTTTAAACTCTTTTAGCTTTAAGAACTATATTCTAGGTATAGAACTCTTTAAGAGAGCTATATTTAAGAGTATTTAGAAATAAGCCCTTTACTCTACTACTATAAATAATAATAGATCTAAGAAGTTTTTACCTTTATAGTCTTAAAGTACTAAGATTAGTTACTAGGTTTATACTAATAAGAATATCTATAATAAATATAAGAATTATAATAGTATAGCTCCCCTTAGACTATAGAAAGCAGATCTAGGCTAGCAGCTAGATAAGGTTATATCTATAAAAGCTATTATTATACTTTTTATAGGAGACTTAGCCTCTCTACTTACTATTAGTATTATAGAGGTAATTAAAAAATTAGCTAAGACTATATAAAAGCAGTATACTACTGCTCTAATTATCTCTTATAGTCTAGAAGCTTCTAAGTTTACTAGTAATAATATTTCTAACTTCTTTAAGAATTATCTATCCTATACTAAGCTCTATAAATAGAATAAGGAGAAGATAATTACCCTAGTTAGCTAGTACTATATTAAAGCCTATTAGTAAACCTTTAAGAGTATTTCTACTTAGTATAATAATTAGCTCTCTTTTAAGGATAACCTCTATAAGATATATAGTATTATAGATCTAAATACTTATCTAGACTCTAATAAAAAGCTTTAAAGCCTTATTTCTAGCCTAGAGATTAGTAATCCTAGATATATCTCTAAATTTCTTATTAAGGTTAGTAACCTTTAAAATAAAGTAGCTAAAAGGAGACTTTTTATACTGCCTAATATAGAGATTAACTATATTATCTTTTACTGCTTTTCTAAGTAAACTATAAGGTATATTTTAAAGATCCTCTATAAGAACTACTAGAGTCTCCTTTTAATCTCTTAGATCTAGATAGAGGTTATAATTACTAGATAGGTTTAGTCTTAATAGGTATATATATAACTATAAGATATTAGAGAGGATATTCTAGCTAGTATACTAGTTACTATACTTAAGTATAAGTAATTAAAAGTATTATCTATAAAGGCTAAGCTAAAGGATAAAATAACTAGTACTTCTAACTAGAAAGCCTAAGTAGATAACCTTACTACCTACCTTAAAGATATAGAGATTAAGCAGATTAGAACTAGATATTACTCTAATATCTCTTAATATAATTATACTATTAATAAAGTTAGTATATATACTACTAATATATCTAACACCTAGCTTATATAGGAGCCCTTATAGTATAACTATTATAGTAGTAACTTTTATAACTATAGCTCTATATATAGTAGATATAGCTATATACTCTTTAATCTAAGAGGAGGCAGTTACTTAGACTCTATAAGCTTTAAATCTTACTACTAGCTAAGACCTCTAAGATTTATAGAAACTATTAACTCTAATACTTACTATACCTATAATAAGGAAGAATATTTTACTAGGAATTATAAAGCTACTAGAGCCTTCTCTAATATAAAGTTATACTTATTTTATAGAAGCTACTAGTAGATTAGCACCTTATAAAGTTCCCTCTATATCTAGGTTTCTAATAAAGAGATTAATAAAGGCTGCTAATAAGGCTAGTATAATCTGATAATTATTTCTTTTCTAATCCTTATAGCTAGTATAGATAAGACTAAGTAGCTAGAAACTAGTATTCTTACTCTTTATAAATACTTTCTAAGCTTTTAGAGAGTTAAGTTCTAGCTTAAAAGCTATAAATAGTCTAATAAGTATATCTAGTATACTATATAGAGAACTCTAAGACCCCTAATTCCTGCTTTAGCTATAAAGGCCTCTCTTACTAGTATAGTAATCTTAGATACTACCTATAATATCCTTAATATCTATATACTAGCCTCTAGTACTCTAGCTATTATCCTCTCTATAAATACTAGTATTAATACTATAACTAGATTATAAACTTAGAATTACTATATAATATCTTACTCTGCTACTAGATCTAAAAAGAGGATCTATATTATAAACCTAAATATAACTTATTTTCTCACTCTACTCCTAGAACCTTATATTAAGGAAGTTATAGATAAGGATAAGAATATTCTAGTTAATAATAGCCTCTTAGAAGCTGCTAAGACCCCTTAATCTAAGTTTTTTATTATAATATTAGAGGGCTAAATTCTTACTAAAGACCTATAAGCTAAGTAAGTAGATAGAAAGGTTACTATCTCTAAATTTTTCTTTTACTAGGTCTAGTATAACTATAATAATATAGTTTATAAGCATATAAAGCTAGTTATCTAGGACTACCTCTAGTAGAATAGCAATTAATAGCTAGATATATTTATACTTATAGGGAGAGACCTACTTAGCTATATTATAAAAGCCTCTAAATTAAGCAGCTAGCTTATATAAGAAATTAGATATTAGAATAATATATAAGCAGATCTAACCCTTATATTCTAGTATAAAGCACTCTTATAGATAGAGGTTAGTACTATTAAGGCCTATATTTAGGCTTAGATTTATAAAGAAGAGGTTATAGCAGTTTAGATACTTTATAAAGCTATTATAATAGACTAAGAGTAAGGTTTAGATATAATTCTCTTTTACCTAGTATTCTATCTAACCTCCTTCTCTTTAACTAGTATCTTCCCTCCCTTTATAGATATAATTTATAGTTTCTAAGCCTTTATAAGTAGCCTAGTGCTTTCTATCTTTAGTTAACTATCTCTCTATAGCATAGTAAGTGTTAATATAATAGATATTATCCTATCTAGTACTTAATCTAATAAAAACCTTAATATACTAGTTACTTTTCTTAATAATTTAGTAGAGTATCTATACTATATTATAGTTACTTACTAGTATAGAATCCTTACTATATAAGATTTTATTATACTATATTTCTAGATTACTATAAGAATTAGCTAGTCTATATACTTAGAGTAGTATAGGATTATTAATACTAGTACTGCTATTAATATTATCTCTAAGAAGTATATTAGCTATAATAGTATATAGGAGAGTATTATTTCTATATATCTTAGAATCTAAGACTTTATAGATACTTAAGCTATAGTAACTTTTAAGAGTATTATAGTTAAGAATATCTATATTAGTAGCTATTATATACCTAATATACCCTTCTTTATTAGCTTATATAGTAAGATATTTAAGAATATAATTCTTAGAGCCTTATTTATTATATATACTAGGATAATACTAGAATACTTACTAACTTAGATAATTAGTATCTTTTAGGCTAGTAATTAGAAGATCTATGCTCCTTTAATATTCTATATTTTAGATTCTACTAGTTATTTTACTATAGTTCTTTCTAATTCTACTAGCTTCTCTTATACTTAGTAAGCTTATTTAATTCCTATAAAAGAGGGAAAATAGAGGCTACTACTACTAATCCTAATATAGCAGCTAGCTTAGTAATTATAGGAATTAATAGATAACTAAGTAAAAGTTTATAGCTATAGCTTTATAACTTAGAAGGCTAGTCTAGTTTATATATATTAGAGGAGGTAATACTAGTAGTAGGAGCTAATTTGCTAGAAGGTTTTAATTTCCTAGTCTAAGAGGAATTAGAGGAGGATAAGGAGGTTCTAGTAATATTTAATAAGGATAGTAATATCTTCTATATAGTACTTAAAGTTTCTCTTAAATAAGCTATTATACTAAGGATAAAAGTAATTATCTAGGCTATTTTAGAATTATAAGGGTATACTTCTAGGTACTAATTCTATAAAGATAAGTAGTATCTTAACTATTATAAACCCTTTTTAAAAAAGTTCTATAAATATTACTACTAGAGGAAGAGAAAGGAAGCTAACTATATAGACTCTAACTATATATCTAGCTATAAGATAGAGGAGGTTTTAGTACTTCTAACTAATATTCTAAGCAAACCTCTCCTCTTTTAGAAATAAGATAGAAATAGAGACTAGCTATTCTATTAGTAGAAGGAGAAGCTAATTTCTACTAAGCTATATAATAGTACTAAGCTTATATTATTTAGAATAGCTAAGTATCTTCTTATATATAGTAAGGCTACCCTTTTTAGAAACTAAAAGACTACTATTAGTATTTTTAATATAAGAGAATCTAAGTATACCAGAGCTCTTAGCTATATAGTTAAGAGATTTAACTCTATTATCTAGGAGTATTATAAGGAGTAAGTAATATATAAGACTAACTTACTAAAGTTTATAACTAATAAAAAGCTTTAATAACTTTTCCTTTCTACTAGAATATACTCCTTACTTTTTATAAATCTATTTAACTTAGAATAGGAGATTAGATTTAATATAGCTAATATCTAGGTATACTATTAGTTCTATTAGGGAGAGAACCTTCTAGGAAAGGTTCTAATAAGAATCTGGGATAAACTAAGAACTAATTATATCTATAATAATACTCTATTCTTTATATATAGGGAGATTAATATAATATATAAGATAAAAGATAAGAAAGTCTAGCTAGTTAATAACTTATCTTTTAATAGCTTAGTATCTAAAGGAGATTTAGAGTAGAAGTTAAAAGCCTAAGTAAAAGCAAAAAAAAACCTTAGACTAGTATTAGAAAGCACCTTTATAAACCTTATTTAACTAAAGTTTTTAACTATTTCTAAGAGGGAGTAACTTATAGTAGAATAACTTAATAAGATTCTAGTAATAGTAAACTATTTTAACCTAAAAGAGAAGGAGCTTCTCTTTAAAGTTCTAAGTAATAGGGAAAAGGCTCTTATATAGAGTTTTAAGTATTATAGATCTATTTATCTATCTATAGCTTCTCTATAAGTAATTAGAGTTATCTCTTATAAGGCTTAGTAAGTAAGAAGTATACTAATTCTAAAAGCCTTAGAGAGTAATATAATAATAATTTTAAAGAATAGGTTAAAGAAGAGTATCTTTAAGTAAAGCTATATAGCTTATTAAAATCCCTTCTTTCTAGTTAGAAAGAAGAATAGAAAGATATATCTTATTAACTCTATAACTAAGATTAATACTATTACTCTATATAATATAGCTTTACCCCTATCTAGTAATAAGTTCTTAGAAGACTTTATAATATACTAGCTTCTCTTACTATTAGATTTCTTTTCTAGGTATAACTAAGTCCTACTAGATCTATATAGCTATAATATTATAATCTTTATAATACTAATTAGCCTCTTTTAGATATATATTCTGCCTTAAAGAGCTACTAATTCTATAGCCTAGTTTATAAGAGTTATAATATAAATCCTATATAACCTAATTCTAATCTGCTATAAGGCTTTCCTTAATAATATAGCTATTAAGGGTCCTACTTTAAAGTATAATAATAAAGAAGTTCCTAGTTACCCCAGACTATATAGATATATCCTAGAATATATCTAGAATATTAATAAGGTTCTTATTAATATTAAGTTAGCTAGCTATACTATTACTATTAAGAAATTATAGTAAGCCTAGTAATCTATTACTATTATAGGATATATTTATAGCACTAATAGCTAAAAGCTAGAGAAATTAAAGATTATTAAAATTAGAAAATAGGGGGTCTATAATAACCTCACTAATCTTAGATCCTTTCTTAGTATTATAATATTCTATTATATTTAGATTTAGGGGTTTTTAGCTATAGCTAGACTACTTATAGCACTCTTAAAGAAGGATACTCTATTTAAATAGAACTAGCCTTAATAGTTAGCTATAGATACTAAAACAGGCTGAGAACCTCAAGACAAAAATAATAAAACCATATACTCCCACACACTTATACAGAAATATTATAATATTACAGCTTTATATCTAGAGGCCCTAAAATAAAGGAAAGGATCTCTCTAAGCATAATAACCTTATTACTAATATAATCTGTTAAGTAAAAGTGATAAAAGCTTCTAAATAAAATAAGATAAAACTATATTAATACTAATTAATAATATTCCTCTATCCTTCTCTCTACCCTTAATAAGGCAAAAAGTTCTACTATACTATGCTAACTAATATACCTGTCTAGGCACCCTCTAAACTAGGCTATCTGCACTATTTTATCTTAATTATCCTCTATAGTCTTACCTTAACACCCTATAAGGAAGACTATATACTAAAGAAAAATTATATAAATAAAAGCTACTATTTATAAAGAAAAAAGCACTCCTTATACTACTTAATTGCTCCTCCTAGGTTATTATAAATCTAATTATTTCTTTTTATAGTTATACTATTCTAGTTTTCTTTATCTAGGCCTATCTTCTATAAGCTTATAAGCCTTATTCTAATCTAAACCTTACTTATATTATCCCTATCTATACTAGCTAGGTAGCTATAAAAAGTAGTAACTATAGTTACTCTTAGAGATATTATCTTTAATCTATTACTAGCAGTTAACTTGCTCTATAATATAGTTCTTATAGCTATTATAGGTAGGCTAAAGAATATTAAATAAAGCTAGATATAGGGGGTATTTCCTAGTAATAATAGTTTAGTATAGTACTAGAGTAGGAGGGTATAAAGGGGTTATATTTTATCTAGTATTAGGCAGTCTAGCTAGTAAAATAAAAGGGTTAGATAGAGTTAAATCTAGATCTATAAGGCTAGAGTTATTATTACTAGGAGGTAGTAGAGTGCTATAAGAACTAAAAGCTAGTAAGTCTAGGCCTATAATAGTATAGGAGCTAGCTCTATTAGAGTAATAAGGGGTAGATTTTCTGCTATTAGACTTACTAATCTAGCCTTTTATATAGTATAAGGTAAAAGTTCTTATAGGAAGCCTTAGTATTTTAGGAGATAGTAGAAAGGAGAGTATTCTAGGTACTAGGAGCTATATCTTACTAGTATTACTATATAATTCTACTATAAGGAGGTCTATCTAGGATATCTATAAAGGTCTATTACTATAAAGTATAGGATATTTTATAAACTTAGTAGTAATCTTTAAGATATACTAGGTAATAATTTAGAATTAATTCCTCCTCACTACCCCTTTTATAGCTACTACTAATACTATACTATTAATAACACCCTTATAAATATAGGCTCTAATTTAATCTACTACTCTAAGACTATATATCTATAAATCCTACTATTAGAGCTAGGATCTAACTATAGCATTCTTTTAAAGGAGGGTATAAATATTAATAGAAGCTCTAAGAAGCTTATAGTACTAGAAGAGATTCTCTATAGCCTCTATAAATAGTTTATTAGAATTTCTACTCTAAATTAGATTAGTATAATAAGCAGTTTCCCTTTTCTAGTTTACTACTATTATTACCTAGTAGTTATTACTATACTAAATATAAAAGATAATAATATCTAACTAGATAAGTAGGTTATAATAAATATCTATAATTAATAATATTAAAACCTAGTACCTGCTAAGAGAGGGTGTTACTCTTATTTACTAGATAACTTATCTTTCTAGGGTCTATATATATTTATCTAACCTATATATATTAAACTTAGTAAGGTAATATATCTCTTCTACCTTAAAATAAGTTTCTATTACTAGTTTCCCTTAAATATTATAGAAATAAGTAAGGTAGTATTAGATAACTAATAGAGGCTACTTAGCCTATCCTCTAGTTATATTAAACCTATAGTAGAATTAGGTTTATAAAGATAGTATAGTATCCTAACTTAACTTAATATACTAGTTAGATATCTCCTTTTCCTCTATTTTATTCTTTAATAGTTCTAGATTACTAGCTAGACCTATAACTAGGAGTTCTAAGATACTATAAGAGTTATTAATATAAATAGGTTATCTAGAGTTATTAGTATAGTAAGAGCTATAATCTAGATAAAAAAAAGGCTTATTATTATAAAAGTTAAAAGCTCTCTTTCCTATCTATCTGTTTTCTTAGTATATAGTAGTAATAATTCTATTCTAGTAGGTATAGTTCTATATAGTATTAACTATAGGGTAATTATTAATAATATCTCTTACCCTAGTATTATAGTTCTTAGATAGACTTAGATTTAGGTCTATAAGCAGCTTAATAGGTATATTAATAGGTATAAAAGCTTCTACTACTTAAATATTAGATATAGATACTTTAGAGTTAAGGTTAAGCATTTTAAAATATCTAAGATAGAGCTATACTAGAGTTAATCCTTTTATAGATATAGAGTTAGAGACTATAAAGTTCTAAGTATAAATTATCTTCTAAATCTTCTTATTATATAGCAGAGAGATAATCTTTTTAATATACTTAGCTCTATTAGTAGTCCTTAATAGGATTAGAAAGACTATACTATCTATCTCTAAATCCCTATTATAGAACTTAGAAGTAATTTAATTTATCTATATATTAAAGATCCTTTTAAAGGAAAAACTAGTCTAGTACTTAGCTAATTCTAGTTATATATAGTAATAAAGCTACTTAAAGCAGAGTATATCTAATATCTATAGCTGCCCTTCTTAGAGTTAGAATATATAGATAACTTTAACTAAGCACTTAAAGATAGATATTATACTATTAAGAGACTTATAGATAGCTATTATAAATCTAATTAGTATCTTAAAATATAATTCTACCTTTTTATTATACTAGAAGTTATTATAGAAGTAAAAAAAGCCTAAAAGTTAGTTAATAAGTAAGATAGAGTAGAAGACTACTTCTTTACTAGTACTCTTCTTAGCTAGTAATTAGAGAATAAGTATAGTAAGCTAGCTTTTTTATATAGTAGCTCTACTATCTTTAATCCTAGTATTAGTAGAGGTATAGTATTATCTAATAAGGCTAATCCTATTAGAAAGGTTATAAGTGAAAAGTTAAAAACTAGTCTCTATATTAGAAGCTAAAGGGAAAGTCTTAGTCTAAATAGTCTTTTATAGATTAAATAAGTTAACTATAATAACTAGCTCTCCTTTATTCTCTTTAGCCTAGTCTAGTTATTAAGATCTAGCAGATTAAAGCTATTAGAAATAAATATAGAGTTAAGCTATAAAAGTACTAGAGTAAAGCTACTAGAGCTCTTTATATTTAAGGTTCTTATTTAGCTTAAGAGGAAATTAGAGGCAGAAAGGAAGTACCTACCTAGCTAAGTGCTACTTATTAATTCTTATAGCTAGAGCATTTAAGGTTCTCTTAAAGAAAATAAAGTTAGCAGATATAACTATAGTTTCTAAAAGCTTACTATTCTACTTATCTCTCTTCTAAGAAAACTTTTCTAAAGTAGTAATAAGAAATACTTCCTTAATCTAGATATTAGTAATCTTAGTAGGAGAACTCTTAGATAAAGATATTATTAAGAACAGGGTAAATAGAGGTAATTATAGACTTAATTAAGGCTTCTAGTAAGGAGAGAAGGTTATATAACTAATATAGGAGGGTAAAGGTCTATAATATTATAAAAAGAGGGTTATATATAGGTAAGTATAGATTAGAGCAGAAATTTATACTTAAATATCTATAAAGAGGGCTTAAAATATAAATTAAGTTAAGCTATAATACTAAATTAATTATTAATAGGTTAAATCTATTTATATTAAGAGGAATAAAGTAGTTATTTATATATAGGTTAAAGGGAGCAGGCTACTAGTTACTAATTATTAACTACCTAGAATAAAAAGATAGAATAAGAATAGGTAGTAGAAGAAAGCAGTTATAAGGGTTAACTCCTTTTCTTATCTAATTAATCTTAACTATAAGAAAAGCTTAACCCTTTAAATAAATAATTTAATAGAAAGTAGAGTAACTAGATTATATAACTAGATCTCTTCTAGCTCTCTCTAGCTTTTTCTTCTTTCTTTATAATATAATAGAAATAGTAACTCCTCTTTTATATCTATAAAGTATAACCTTAAACCTTCTTTAATACTTATTAGTTATAGCTTCTATTAGAAACTCTAATAATTCTTATATACTAACTTAGCTAAGAAAGTATATCTTCTAGCTTCTTATAAATAAACTAGTTTCTAATAAGAGAGACTATAACTCCCCTCTATATATTAAGCCCTCTATTAACTCCTTTATAGTAAGTAGACTTACTCTTTTAGCTCCTACTTTATATATTTACTAACCTTCTTATATAGGTTATAGTATCTCTTATATAGTACTTATTTAAGCTTCTAGAGCCTTTCTAGCTATACTAGAAAGTAAACTTTTATATAAAAGTTCTACCTTTAAATAACTATAAGATTATTATTTATTAGTTCTAGGAGGCTTATACTAGTTCTCACTACTAGAATATAATAGAGAAAAAACTACTATTTTATAAGTATATCTTTATTACTTTAGCAGTTATAGATACCTTTAAACTTTAACTAGTAAAGATAATTAATTCTAATAGACCTAAAGTTAGCTATAGCTTCTATATTTAAGCTAATAGAGGTTATAATATAGTTCCTTATAGCAGTTATAAGTAGCATACTTACTCTCTCTATAATAAAGCTACTAGGGCTTAGATCTATAAGCTATACTTTAAGTATATAAGTATACCTAGTAATACTTATACTAACTATCTTTACTATAAATAAGATTCTAAGTATTTCTTTAACTTTAAGAGAAACTATAAAGCTTTTAGCTATAATATAGGTAATTTAGAGTAATAGAGTAATAAATTTAAGGGAGTAGTTACCTAGTTCCAGATTAACTAGTAGACTATAAAGAGGTTTAGAGTAACTTATCTGGAGTTTAGAACTATAATAGAATATTATAAGACTTAGCTAAAAAAGTATAAGTCTAGGTTACTATTTATTCTTACTAGTTACTCTCTAGCTAATTTAGATATCCCTATTTCTAATAAGAGGAAGTAAGTTAAAATCCTAACTAGGATTTAAAGGAAAAGAGTAGGAAAAAAAAAGAACTAATATAATATTCTATATATATAGTAATCTTTATAGACCTAAAAATGCAAATTAATAAATAAAATCCTCTTTATTTAACCTTAAAATGCTTTAATATATATACTCTGTGTAAAGTAATATAGGAGAAATTAGAAAAAACTAGGAAAAATCATATAAAGTCTTAGTAAATCAGGTAAAATTAACTAGCTATAATAATGCTTTTCTAATATAGTAGAGCACCTTAAAATATAGGTGGGAGGGTTTCTTTATTCCTAGTTTCTTTAGTAATATAACTATTTATAGCTAGAAAAACTTACTAACCTAACTACCTATATAAGGCTATAGTTATATAAGAGGATAAGCAGAGAATTAAGTTAAAAGTAAGAATATTATTATAAATATAAAATAGATAAATAATTACTATAAGAGTAGAAGCTAAAAAAGAGCAGATAGATAATATAAAATAATATAATATTATATAGGAATATACTCCCCCTTAGAACACTAAGTATAGAAGTCTAATCTAGAATAGTAGTATAAAAAATAACTAGCTAGGTATTATAAATATAGCTAAACTATTAAAGTTAAACTATAACTTAAAAACCTTTTAAATAATAATAAGCTAGAACCTAGTACTTAAAGTAGGAGGCTATCTAGTTAAGGCAGAAAGCTATAAAGAGAGATCTTCTAGGATAAGGTGTTAAATATCTAAGTAGTAATAGAGAGAAATAGAGCATACTAATTACTAGGAAGGTTATAGTATGCTCCTAATAGGTTCTATATAGCAGGATTTGCTATAAGCATAGCAGTAATCTTAGTAATATAATCCTTAATATAATTATAGTACTTAGACTAGATACTACTATTACTAGTAAGATTAGAACTATAAGGGTATAAAAGCAGACTTAAATAGCAAGCAGAATAATATAGGTATAAGTAGGCTAGTCTTAGTATTATCCCTATAATCTGTTCTAATATACTAAGCTAGTAAATTATAGTTAAGTAATTAAGGCAGAGAGTATAGTAAGGCTCCCTCTAAGAGTATAAGCCTTGCCTATTACAGATATAAAAAGGCATATTTCTCTATAGTAGTACTAATTCTAGTAGGTTATATAGAGTTATCTCCTATCTTAGTATACTAACTATCCTTAGCTAGATTAAATAGCTAAAGCTCTATGCAAAGTTTCTATATTACTCTTATCTAGTTAAGAGCCTCTTTTAGGGCCTATAAATATACTACTAAGTATATAATCTGCTATGGAATATTACTATCTAGATTGCTTATTAATAGAGAGTTAGTATTATTAGAGTTAGTAAAAGATTCTTCTACTTCTTCTTTATTACCTTTATTAGAGTAGAAGTAACTATAGGCAGGGTAAATCTTATTAAGTTAGTCTATAAGGTTAAGTCTATACTAGTTAATATCTTCTAGTTTCTAAAAACCTTTTAGAGCCTTAATAAACTTCTTTAAGTGGTTTCTAGTATAAGTTAACCTATAAAGGGGTTTCTCTATAAGAGTCTTAAGCTAATATAAAGTATTATTAGAAGCCTTTAAATAGATCTTAAAGGGGCCTTTCTAATAGTAGTTAAGCTTAGTATCTAAAGACTTATCTATATACTATTTAATATTAAATACTAGAATAAGGTTACCCACTTCTAATTTCTAAGTATATAAGATATAGTGTTTCTAGCAATTAAACCTATCTATAATATACTTATACTAGGCTATAATTATCTTCTATATAGTAGCATAGTTCTTATTAAGCTATTTAAAAGCTCTTATCTATATAAGGAGCTCCTTTTTATATATTATTACCTAGTTCTATACTAGCACTTTCCAGATTAGTATAAATATCTTAATTAGAGTTATAGCTTTATACCTATAAAGCAGGTAGAAGGGGCTATAGCTAGTTAAGGCTCTAATAGAAGTTCTATTAGCAAATAGCATAGCTTAGAAGGATAGCTAGAAGTCCTTACCTATATTCTTTATTTAAATAGTAAGAGTATATATAATAGTCTAGTAGCTAACTTTAATAGTACTATTAGCATATAGATTATAGGTAGTAGTAACTTTTTGCTTAAGCTTATACTTATAGTTAAATTTAATAACTATACCCTTATTCTTAGAGCCTCTATTAATAATAAGTATACTATAGAGTCTATAGTAATAAATAATATCTTCCTATATAAACTTAGTAATAAGGTAAGAGTTAGCTTACTATATTTACTAAGCTTCTATCTATCTAGTTAGAAGATACTAGGCTTTAACTATATTCTATTTACTAACCTTCTATATATCTAATACTATATAAGTAAATAGCAGCTCTAAGAGCACTAAGAAATAGTAAGAGTTATCTATATACCTAGACCTATACTTCTAATAATCTTTATAAGTTTAGACTTATTTGCTAACTTATTAGTAGAAGCTATACTAGTAATACTGCTCTGCTAACTGTTTAATAACTATATTATCTCCTTTATACTTACTCTCTTAGTATACTTTTATAATAAGCTTAGTTTAGGTCTGTAAATTATCTATAACTTGTTATAGGGTAGGCTTATATATACTAGAATATATAAATAATAACTTATCCTTTAAGAAGAATTTTCTAGCCTCCTCCTTAAACTTATAGTATAGACTAGGCTTAATCCTATTTAGCTATCTTAAAGTACTAAGATAGTAGGTGATTTAGTATAAATAGTAATTCTAGTATAAAGAGCTATCTAGTATAGTATTAGAGATATCTATAAGTCTTAGAGACTCTTATAGAATATTATTAACTTTAGTAGTGAGGATCTTAGTAGAATAAACTCTATCTCTATCTACTTATACTTTATTAAAGAAAGAGATAGTAATTAGGTTTATAAAGAAGATTTGCTTATTAATCTAGTTATTAATTTCTCCTTTAGTATCTTAGTTAAGCTTATCTAATAGTCTACTAGGCTTATAAGATAATCTATTAGCTATAGTATTTTAGCTTCTAGATAGGTACTTAACTTTAAAGTTAAATATATAAATCTATAAGATCTATCAGATAATAAGAGCTCTAGGCAGATTAGAAGCAGTGCTATTAAGCTAAGTAATAAGAGTCTTAGTATCTATTTCTAGTATAAAGTAGCACTTATAGAGATAAAAGCAAACTTATTTAAGAGCTTTAAGTATACCCCTTAACTTCTTCTTTCTAGTATTATAGTTTAGCTCTATACTAGCCTATAAGCTACTCTTATATCTAGAAACTATATACTTACTATTAATATATTAACTGAGAATAGTGCTCTAACTAAGGCTGCTAGTATTAACTATAAGATAGATTTTGCCTATATTAGCACTATAGTTAAGCCTAATAAGGATAGAAGCAGAGATAAGTTAGTTCTTAAGAGTGTTTATAGCTAACTATTAAGGCTAGTTCTATTTAAATAGAGTATCCTTCTTTAAGAGCACTATAAGTAGCCTAGCTATAGCTGAAAACCCCTAAACCTAAATATAATAGAATATTATAATACTAAGAAAGGATCTAAGATTAGTAAGGTTATTATAGACCCCCTATTTTCTAATTTTAATAATTTTTAATTTCTCTAGCCTTTAGCTATTAGTGCTATAAATATATCCTATAATAGTAATAAATTACTAGACCTACTATAATTTCTTAATAGTAATAGTATAGCTAGCTAACTTAATATTAATAAGAACCTTATTAATATTCTAAATATATTCTAGGATATATCTATATAGTTTAGAGTAACTAGAAACTTCTTTATTATTATATTTTAAAGTAGGGCTCTTAATAGCTATATTATTAAGGAAAGCTTTATAGCAGGTTAGAATTAGGTTATATAGGATTTATATTATAACTCTTATAAACTAGGCTATAGAATTAGTAGCTCCTTAAGGCAGAATATATATCTAAAAGAGGCTAATTAGTATTATAAAGGTTATAATATTATAGCTATATAGATCTAGTAGAACTTAGTTATATCTAGAGAAGAAATCTAATAGTAAGAGAAGCTAGTATATTATAAAGTTTTCTGAGAACTTATTACTAGATAGAGGTAAAGCTATATTATATAGGGTAATAGTATTAATCTTAGTTATAGAGTTAATAAGATATATCTTCCTATCCTTCTTTCTAACTAGGAAGAAGGGGTTCTAGTAGGCTATATAGCTTTGCTTAAGGATACCCTTTTTTAGCCTGTTTTTTAGGATTATTATTATATTACCCTCTAAGGCTTTTAAAATTAGTATGCTTCTTACTTACTAGACTTTATAAGAGATAACTCTAATTACTTATAGAGAAGCTATAGATAGATAAATAGATCTATAATACTTAAAACTCTATATAAAAGCTTTCTCTCTATTACTTAGAACTTTAGAGAGGAGCTTCTTCTCTTTTAGGTTAAGGTAGTCTACTATTACTAGGATTTTATTAAGTTATTCTACTATAAGTTACTCCCTCTTAGAAATAGTTAAAAACTTTAGTTAGATAAGGTCTATAAAAGTACTTTCTAATACTAGTTTAAGGTTTTCTTTTACTTTTATCTAGGCTTTTAACTTCTACTCTAGGTCTTCTTTAAGTACTAAGCTATTAAAAAGTAAGTTATTAACTAGCTAGACTTTTTTATCTTTTATCTTATATATTATATTAACCTCTCTATATATAAAGAATAAAGTATTATTATAAATATAATTAGCTCTTAGTTTATTCTAGATTCTTATTAGAATCTTTTCTAGAAGGTTTTCTTTCTAGTAGAACTAATAGTATATCTAGATATTAGCTATATTAAATCTAATTCCCTATTCTAAGTTAAATAGATTTATAAAGAGTAAGAGGTATATTCTAGTAAAAAGGAGAAGTTACTAAAGCTTTTTATTAGTTATAAACTTTAATAGGTTAGTCTTATATACTACTTGCTCCTTATAATACTTCTAGATAATAGGGTTAAATCTCTTAACTATATAGCTAAGAGCTCTAGTATACTTAGATTCTTTTATATTAAGAATACTAATAGTAGTTTTCTAGTTTCTAAAAAGGATAGCTTTGCTATATATAAGAAGGTGCTTAGCTATTCTAAATAATATAAGCTTAGTACTATTATATAACTTAGTAGGAATTAGCTCTTTCTTCTACTAATAGGTTAGCTAGTCTCTATCTCTATTTTATTTCTAAAAGAAAAGAGGTTTACTTAGAATATTAGTTAGAAGTACTAAAACCTCTTCTACTTTATAGCTAGATATATAGTTAGAGTCTATATAGTTAGCTTTCTTTCTCTTTCTCTAGTAGTAATACTTATAGAACTCCTTTAAAAAGGGTTTATAATAGTTAAGATACTACTTATCTTTATAGGATTAGTACCTAGAGGTATACTCTTATAATTTTAAAATAGCCTAGATAATTACTTTTATCCTTAGTATAATAGTCTGCTTAAAAAAGACTTTAAGTACTATATAGAAGATATTACTATCCTTATTAAATATTACTAGAACCTCCTTATCCTCCTCTAATTCCTCTTAAACTAGGAAGTTAAAACCTTCTAGTAAATTAGCTTCTATTACTAGTATTATCTCCTCTAATATATATAGGCTAAGCTAGCTTTCTAGGTTATAAAGCTATAGCTATAGACTTTTACTTAGTTATCTATTAATTTCTATAATTACTAAGCTAGCTACTATATTAGAATTAGTAGTAGCAGCTTCTATTTTCTCTCCTCTATAAAAATTAAACAGGCTTACTAAGTATAAGAGAAGCTAGCAGAATTAGAGAGAACTATAGTAAAGTAACTAGTAGAATCTAAAGTATAGAATATTAAAGGAGCATAGATCTTCTAATTACTAGCCTAAAAGATACTAATTATCTAAGTTAGTAAGTATTTTAGTATTATTCTAGTATATATAATAAATAGAGCTCTAAGAATTATATTCTTAGATATCTTACTATATAGGCTAATAAAAAAGGATATATTAGATATATAATAGCTACTAATATAGATATTCTTAACTATAATACTTTTAAAAGTTACTATAGCTTAAGTATCTATAAAGTCCTAGACTCTAAGATATATAGGAATAATACTCTCCTATATCCTATTATAGCTAATATATTTCTTAGAGATAATATTAATAGTAGCACTAGTGTTAATAATTCTATATTATTCTAAGTATATAGACTAGCTAATTCTCACAGTAACCTAGAAATATAGTATAATAAAGTCTTATATAGTAAGAACTCTATATTAGCAGGTAACTATAATATAGCATAGACACTCTACTAAATTATTAAGAAAAGCAACTAGTATATTAAGATCCTTATTAGGTTAAGTGCTAGGCAGAATAATATCTGTTATATTAATACCTACTATACTATAGAGAGGTAGTTAACTAAAAACAGAAAGTACTAGGCTGCTTATAAAGGCTTAGAAACTGCAAATTATATCTATAAAGGGAGAGAAGATACTAGTTAAAGGGAAGGGGGTTAGACAGAATACTAGGTAAAAGAGGATTATATCTAAACTCTGCTCTTAGTCTAGTATAGTAGCTTTATAAAGTGTTTAAACTACTATAGCCTCTTTCTTATAAACTTAAGCTTAAATATAAGCCTTAATAGCACTAACTTCTACCTATAAGAGTGCTTTATACTAGAATATAAAAGTTAGGTCTGCTTATATATTATTTTAATATCTAATCTCTTATATAAGTTAGCTGCTTAATCTAGAAGCTTTTATAATATAGCTAAGTAGATCTCTACCTATAAGTATAAATATATCTAGCTATTAATTACTATTCTACTAGAAGTAGTTCTAGATAACTAGCTTTATATACTTATAGACTATATTATTATAGTTATACTAGACCTAGTAAAAGAAGAATTCTAGAATAGTAACCTTCCTATCTGCTTGCTTAGCTTATAGGTCTTTAATAAGGATATAGCTCTCTAATATTATAATAAAAGACTTAGATTAAGAGGTCTTAGCAGCTTCTAAGAGGCTGCTATTAACTAGAATATCCTTATTCTTATCTATAACTTCCTTAATATAAGGCTCTAGAAGTAGAGTGGGAAAATAAGTTATATTTAGATCTATAATATAGACCCTCTTTTTAGGTCTAGTAGTAGAATAAGATATTATATAGTAATTCTAAGTTTATAATCTAGTTATAGTATTAATACTAGTATCTATAGAGAGGATAATAGCTAGAATGCTAGGAGCTAGTATATAGATATTAAGGATATTACAGGTAGTATTTAAGGTCACTATACTAGTAGGAGGGGCCTTTATAGCTAAAACAGGGATTAGAGGTCTCAGGGTTTTCTATATAATATACTAGATATACTTATTAGACTATTTGCAGCTCTTAAGCTAGAACTTAACTCTCTAAAAGCTTAGAAAGTATCTATAAAGAGTAAGAATACTAGCTTCTAGCTGCTTAGTTTTATCTATACTAGCTATAAGGATTAGAAAAGAAATAATTATTAGATTATACTAGCCTTATTAGTAGCCTTTATTAATCTCTTTATTAGAAACCTAGATATAGAGGGGACCTTATAGGGTGCTAATCTACTAGTAGCCTCTATAAAATAAGTATAACTTTATATTAGAGAAAGCTCTAGCAGCTTTATAATTTCTAATAAGATATCCTTTCTTACTATAAGTATAGCAGGTATTAGAGTTAATAGTTTCTATAAATCTTAGAAATCTTAGCTAGTAGTAAGATTTAAGGCTTATAGAGCCTAAGTAACTGCCTCCTCTCAGATTAAAGAGCATATAGCTATATCTTCTATATATAGGGCTATAGTTATAAGAGTTACTGCTATAATAGTTATACTATAAGAGCTCCTATATAGGCTAGATATCTAATATATTAGTAGTATATATACTAACTTTATTAATAGTATAATTATATTAAGGGGTATTAGTATAATACCTGGTTTTAATCTGCTTAATCTCTATATCTTTAAGGTAAATAGTAAGATTATCTATTTAGGCCTTTTAGTTAGAAGTACTAGTTATCTTATCCTTTAGCTTAGCCTTTATAGGTAATACTCTAGATTACTTACACTTAAACATAGTAACTAGTATATTAGCTAGAGTATTTTCTCTAATACCTTATAGTTATATATATACCTATTAAGACTAAACCTATCTAGTAATTATAACCTCTATCTAGATCTAAAAGACTAAAAGGAGACTCTAGTAGTTCTTATAGAGGATCTTTAAAATATATCTTATAGTTTACTTAGAGAAATAGTAAAAGATAATATAGTTAATCTCTATATTAGGCAGTATAGAAAGTCTCCTTTTAGCTACTCTATCTTAAAGGTTACTAATCTTAGTAAGAAACTTAGAGATATATCTAGAATTACTAATCTCTAGGCTAGAAATAAGGCTTTAAAGCTTTTTATTAGAGTTTAGATAAGTATTTAGGTTTATAATACTATATATCTTATAGAGGTTATTTTTAAGAGAGAGCTAATTATTATATTAAGTAGAAATGCTTTTAAAGGTTTACTAATAAGCCTTAATATAGTGCTAGCTAACTAGGATAATTATCTTCTCCTTATTCTAGCTATAAAGCTTAGTATAGAATAGATAATCCTTAAAGAAGTTAGAAATATTATTACTAGTAAACTTAGAAGCCTCTAAACTATAAGGGATAATTAGAGTAGTAGTATACTACTTCTATATAGCTTTAGCTAATTCCTTAATTACTTCTATAATACTAATAGTAAGTAGAAAAGCTAAGTTTTTTATAAAAGGTATAGTAGTAGCTTTTATAGATATAACCTTATCTAGCTACTAGTCTAAACCTGCTCCCTATAGTCTAAGAAAAGCTATACCTCTATAGTTCTTATACTTATTATAGATATTTTTACTAGTATAAACCTAGTAACTAATCTTAGTACTTTAAGACTATAAAGGCAAAGACTTCTCAGATCTATTATTATCTATAATAGTAGAGCAAAGAGCTTATTTCTAAATGCTTTTAAATATAGCTCCTTTAAAGGGTTTTATGCTTAGAGTATAGTTCTTAGAGCTAGAAGAGTTTAAAGCAGATATACTAACTTTAAGAGCTCCCCTAAATTCCTTAGAATATTACTTAAATATAGTATAGTAAGTAGTTAATATAATTTATTATAATTTAATATTAGTATTAATATTAAAGTTTATTAATATTTAAATTATCTAATAATAAAAGAGAAGGGTTATATAGCAATTTAATTTATAATAATTAAGTAGATAGAGAGAAAGAGGGCTTTAACCTCCTTTTTTTCCTAGATAGTAGTTATAAATTATAAGCTAGAGGTGGTTATAGCCTCTATCTCTCTTATAAGTATATAGGCTCTCCTTCTTAATATAGCTAGAAGTAGTTATAGCCTCTATCCTATTTATAAGTTTATAGACTCTTTTCTATTCTTTCTTATAAGTAATATAATACTATAATTTCCTTAATTCTATAGATATTAACTATATAGTAACTAAGATAGAGCCTAAATTCTCTTAGTTAAGCTTATTAGCCTAACTAGTATTATTAATTTATTATTTTATTACTAATTATTAGGTTCTAGGTTATAAAAAGCAGATACTAGCTCTACTTTTATAAGAACTAAGGAGAAGAGAGAAAACTTTTTAATCTAGTAAAGTCTAAAGCTATTATAGCTAGATTTTCAGGGTTTTAAGTATTTCTATTAAAAACTCTAACTATATAGCTATTATACCTAGTATTTTCTTAGATTAGATCTATAAAGAGACTTCTAAATATTATTTTATAAAGTCTATTATTATTACTACTAAGTTTGCAAAGTTAATATTCTATTAAGTGGTTAGGATAATATATTATAGTTCTGTGTTAAATATAAGCTTATTTATATAGCATAGAAGTATACCCCTTTTAAGTATTATAGAGGAAGTTTTAAGAGAGAAGAATTTGCCTCTAGGCACTATTAAAATAGACTGAGAACCTTAAAACAAAAATAATAAAACTATATACTTCCACACACTTATATAGGAATATTATAATATTACAGCTTTATATCTAGAAGCCCTAGAATAAAGGAAAGGATCTCTCTAAGCATAATAACCTTATTACTAATATAATCTGTTAAGCAAAAGTGATAAAAGCTTCTAGATAAAATAAGATAAAACTGTGTTAATACTGATTAATGATATTCCTCTATCCTTCTCTCTGCCCTTAATAAGGCAAAAAGTCCTGCTATACTGTGCTAACTAATATACCTGTCTGGGCACCCTCTAAACTGGGCTGTCTGCACTGCTCTGTCTTAATACTTTTAAGGACTAACTTATCTCTGCTCCTATCCTTATTAGACTTAACTATAATACTAATATAGGTAAAATCTACCTTATAGTTAATACTAGCAGCCTTAGTTAGAGCACTATTCTTAGTTAATATATTAATAGTAAGTATATAGTTTCTAGATATAAGAGTAGCTTATAGACTAGTATAGAGCTAAACTATAATACTAGAAAGAAGCAGTTAAGGGGTATATTTAAGGCCTTTAAATAAGTTTATTTTTATCTCTATAGGCACCACTTTATACTAGAAATAGATACTAAAACCCTTATTACTCAGCTTAATAGTACTGCCTCTAACCTGCCTAAAGCCCTTATTATCTAATAGATCTTATAGATTTGCATATTTAACTTTAAAGTTAAGCACCTACCTAGAAGCTAGAATACTACAGCTAATAGATTATTTTATAAGCCTAGTAGACTATTAGATAAGCTTAACTAAGATACTAAAGGAGAAATTAATAACTAGATTAATAAGTAAATCTTCTTTGCAGATCTAATTACTATCTCTTTCTTTAATAAAGTATAAGTAGATAGAAATAAAGTTTACTCTGCTAAAATCCTTACTACTAAAGTTAATAATATTCTATAAGAGTCTTTAAGGCTTATAGATATCCCTAATACTATACTAGATAGCTCTTTATACTAGAATTGCTATTTATACTAAATCACCTACTATCTTAGTACTTTAAGATAGCTAGATAGAATTAAGCCTAGTCTATACTATAAGTTTAAGGAGGAGGCTAGGAAATTCTTTCTAAAGAATAAGTTATTATTTATATATCCTAGTATATATAAGCCTACCCTATAATAAGTTATAGATAATTTATAGACCTAAACTAAGCTTATTATAAAAGTATACTAAGAGAGTAGGTATAGGGAATATAATATAGTTATTAAACGGTTAGCAGAGCAGTATTACTAGTATAGCCTCTACTAATAAGTTAGTAAATAAGTCTAAACTTATAAAGATTATTAGAAGTATAAGCCTAGGTATATAGATAACTCTTACTGTTTCTTAGTACTCTCAGAGCTGCTATTTACTTATATAGTATTAGATATATAGAAGGTTAGCAAATAGAATATAGTTAAAGCCTAGTACCTCCTAACTAGATAGGTAGAGGCTTAGTAGATATAGTAAGCTAACTCTCACCTTATTACTAAGTTTATATAGAAAGATATTATTTATTACTATAGGCTTTATAGTATGCTTATTATTAATAGAGGCTCTAAGAATAAGGGTGTAGTTATTAAATTTAACTATAAATATAGGCTTAAGTGAAAAGTTACTGCTACCTATAACCTATATACTAATAGCACTATTAAAGTTAGCTACTAGACTATTATATATGCTCTTACTACTTAGATAAAGAATATAGGTAAGAACTTCTAGCTATCCTTCTAAGCTGCACTATTTGCTAATAGAACTTCTATTAGAGCCTTAACTAGCTATAGCTCCTTCTATCTGTTTTATAGGTATAAAGCTATAACTCTAATTAAGATATTTATATTAACCTAGAGAGTGCTAGTATAGGACTAGGTAATAATATCTGAGAAGGAGCTTCTTATATAGATAAGAGCTTTTAAACAGCTTAATAAGAACTATACTACTATATAGAAGATAATTATAGCCTAGTATAAGTATATTATAGATAGATTTAATTACTAGAAATACTATATCTTATATAGTTAGGAATTAGAAGTGGGTAACCTTATTCTAGTATTTAATATTAAATAGTATATAGATAAGTTTTCAGATACTAAGCTTAACTACTATTAGAAAGGCCCCTTTAAGATCTATTTAAAGGCTCCTAATAACGCTTTATATTAGCTTAAGACCCTTATAGAGAAACCCCTTTATAGGTTAACTTATACCAGAAACTGCTTAAAGAAGTTTATTAAGGCCCTAGAAGGTTTTTAGAAACTAGAAGATATTAACTAGTATAGACTTAACCTTATAGACTAACTTAATAAGATTTACCCTACCTATAGTTACTCCTACTAATAAAGGCTAGGACTGTGAGGGCCAGAAAGGATAGCAAACAACACAACTCCACCTATAAATAGGCTAGAATAATAGAAATAGGCTTAAAAGATATATAAAGTAATTTGCAGATCTAATTAAAAGAGATCACTGAAAATAAGCATAAATTTGCTGAGAAAATCCTGAAAAACTTAAGAATTAAGTATTAAGGTATTAATAATACTAGAGATAAGTCCTCTCCCCTTCCCTATAGTCCTTCTATAATAGACCTATATGCTAAGAGGGATCTCTTAGAAATTATACCACTAAGTTCCACTTATCCTATTCTAATTATCCCCTCAAGACTCTTTATAATATTATAAAGAAGAGTCTTAACAGATAAATAAATCTACTTATATAAAAAAAAATATATAAAATCCTATTTATAGATCCTTCTATTTAATAGTTTCTTCTTAGCAGGCAATTTTGCTATTAAGAAGGTCTATTAGGTGCTATTATTTTCTATTACAAACTATACCTTAATAATAGCCTTATAACCTCCTCTTTCTTATTATATTTCTTATTCTATTCTAAACTCTAATATAGCTGAAACTATCCTCTCTACTAAGATAGGTGTGAGAAATTATAGTAATATAACCCTTTAGGAGTATTCTGCTCTATCTATTCCTATTAATTAACTCTCTGTTAGATATAGTCTTCTCTATTATAGTTATATTTATCTAAGATATCAGAATGTTTAGGATAAGACAGTATATCTATAATTATAACTTATAGTTAAGGTTTAATACTTATACTTTAACCTAGTATTTAAAGGACTTATATTTAAAGTTAGCGTTCTAGATAATCAAGTTCACTATCTAATATATTAGACAGAGCTAACCCTAGTAAATCTCTTAGAGGGGGAATTATAGGCTTATTATTATCCTTAAAGTCCCCTATATTATTATCTAGGAGTGAGGGCTAGCTAGGTTTAGGCATAGAGGGTTATATAGGAAAAAAAGAATTTTTCTCAAAGTATTATTAGCTATATAGGGTATCTTATAGGGCAAAGCTAATATTAATAGATATATTATAGAATTCTATAATAATAGCAGAAATATATTAGTTAACTAAAGGGATTTCTATATTAGTAAAGAGCTCTATATCTCTCCTAGCTATATAGCTAAATTATAGTAATAAAACACCCTCTTAAAGGAATACTTAGGCCTATTTAATATATCTAAGTCTATATATAAACCTATCTCTTTATTAGATTAAATTAACTATATAATAACTAGTTAATAGGATTATTCTGAGATATACTAGAGCCCCTATCTTATAGTACTATCTATTAAGATTATTTATAGTATCTATAAATTATTAGTTACTTTCTAAATCCTATATAAAGTTCTAGTAAAAGTAATTATTATTTACTTAGTCTATAATAATTATTACCTAATAACTATTACTATAATTAAGTAATAAGAAGGCAGCTATTATATCTTAAAGGTTACTTATACCTCCTCTTATTATACTAACTATATCTACTATAATCTCTATTCTAGGCATTTAAGGTAGCTTTTAAAGTAAGATATAGATAGAAAGTAAAAACCCTCTAATTATAAGTCTAAAAAGGCTTATAACTTTAGAGTTATCTAAGTTTTTTTATCTTATTAGTATCTCTTATATATTATAGAAGTTAGAAAGATATTCTATATTCTCTATACTATTAATAACTAATTCTCACCTATACCTAGTTATTAGATAATCTGCTAACTACTAGTTATTTTATATATACTAAGGGACTACTAGAACAGGTTAATTATTATTTAGTATAGGGTTAGCAGGCCTTATATAGTTAAAAACTGCTAAGTTATTATAGGATTTAAAGATAACTTATCCTGCTAAAAAGGGAACAAAATATAGTAATATTAATAGTTTTGCAAACCTAGAATAATTATAATACTTTACTAAATTAATTAGTTACTACTAATTATTTACCCTTTTATACTTCTTAATCTTATCTCTTATTACTATATTCTAAATAGTTAGGTACTCTAATAACCTTTTATTACTTCTTAAAGCCTTAGTATTAGATATACTAGCAGGTTAGGTCTATAAATAAATATTCTTAGATATAGATAGGTTAAGACTTATCCTATTAGATAAGGAGAGCTTTAGATCTATAAATTATAGGATATACTTATCCTTCTAGTCTTTTATTACTTCTAGTACTATCTGCTCTAGTATCCTCTTTTTATCTTTAAAGACCTAGTCTTAAATAGTTCTATCTAGCTTTAAAGAGACCTAATACCTTTTAACTAGCTCTTTATTTATAAAAGTCACTAATAGTTAGTTAATCTAGGTTCTTTTTCTTACTTATAAAGGCTATTTTAGTAGTACTAGGCTCCTAGATTATATAAAGGATCTAAACTAGTTAACTAGGTATAAGCTAGAAGCCTATAATAGAGGTTTAGTATAATAAAGGTTAATTAGATATAGTTATCTTAATAAGACTTTAGTTATAATAGCTAGAGCTCTAGGTAAGACTCTAGTTATAATATATATTAGAGTTTATAGTCTTTTCTCTACTCTCTTTTCTAACTACTAATTATTATAAAACTAATTTTATCTATTATATAAGTTAATTAGCAGCCCTAAAAAGACTATTCTATTTAATTTAGGTGCTTATAGATAGATAAATAGTATATCTAGAGCTTTCTTTTTAAGCTAGGTAGTTATACTCTCTCTTAGACTTCTATTATTAAAGTTATCTTCTATGCCTCTAATTATATAGTACTAAAAGAGTTATCTAGTAAAACAGGCTGAGAACCTTAAGATAAAAATAATAAAACCACATACTCCTATATACTTATACAGGAATATTATAATATTATAGCTTTATATCTAAAGGCCCTAGAATAAAGGAAAGGATCTCTCTAAGTATAATAACCTTATTATAGATATAAACTGTTAAGTAAAAGTAATAAAAGCTTCTAAATAATAAGATAAAACTATAATAATACTAACTGATAATATTTCTCTGTTCTCCTCTCTGCCCTTAATAAGGTAAAAAGTCCTGCTATACTATGCTAACTAATATACTTATCTGGGCACCCTCTAAACTAGGCTATCTATACTGCTCTATTTTAATTATTCTCTATAGTCTTACTTTAATACTCTATAAGGAAGACTATATACTAAAGAAAAATTATATAAATAAAAGCTACTATTTATAAAGAAAAAAGCACTTTTTATACTACTTAATTGCTCCTTTTAGGTTATTATAGATCTAATTATTTCTTTTTATAGTTATACTATTCTAGTCTTTTTTATCTAAGCCTATTTTTTATAGGCTTATAAGCTTTATTCTAATCTAAACCTTATTTATATTATTTCTATCTATACTAGCTAGGTAGCTATGAAAAGTAGTAACTATAGTTACTCTTAGAGATATTATTTTTAATCTATTACTAGTAGTTAACTTACTCTATAATATAGTTCTTATAGCTATTATAGGTAGGCTAAAGAATATTAGATAAAGCTAGATATAGGGAGTGTTTCCTAGTAATAATAGTTTAGTGTGGTGCTAGAGTGGGAGAGTATAAAGGGGTTATATTTTATCTAGTATTAGGTAGTTTAGCTAGTAAAATAAAAGGGTTAGATAGAGTTAAATCTAGGTCTATGAGGCTAGAGTTATTATTACTAGGAGATAGTAGAGTGTTATAGGGACTAAAAGCTAGTAAGTCTAGGTCTATAATAGTATAGGAGCTAGCCCTACTAGGGTAATAAGGGGTAGGTTTCCTGCTATTAGACTTATTAACCTAGCCTTCTATATAGTATAAGGTAAAAGTCCTTATAGGAAGCTTTAGTATTTTAAAAGGAGGTAGGAAGGAGAGTGTTCTAGGTACTAGAAGCTATATCTTACTAGTATTACTATATAATTCTGCTATAAGGAGGTCTACCTAGAATATCTATAAAAGTTTATTATTATAGAGTATAGAGTATTTTATAAACTTAGTAGTAATTTTTAAGATATACTAGGTGATAATTTAGAATTAATTTCTTTTTACTACCCCTTTTATAGCTACTACTAATATTATGCTATTAATAATACTTTTATAAATATAGGCTCTAACCTAATTTACTGCTCTAAGGCTATATATCTATAAATTCTACTATTAGAGCTAGAACCTAACTATAGTATTCTTCTAAAAGAGGGTGTAAATATTAATAGGAGCTCTAAGAAGCTTATAGTACTAGGAGAGGTTCTCTATAGCCTCTATAAATAGTCTATTAGAATTTCTACTCTAAATCAGGTTAATATAGTAAGTAGTTTTCCTTTTCTAGTTTATTACTATTATTACCTAGTAGTTACTATTATATTAAATATAAAAGATAGTAATATCTAACTAGGTAAGTAGGTTATAATAGGTATCTATAACTAATAATATTAAGACCTAGTACTTACTAAGAGAGGGTACTACTCTTATTTGCTAAGTAACTTATCTTTCTAGAGTTTATATATATTTACCTAATCTATATATATTAAACTTAGTAAGGTAATATATCTCTTCTACTTTAAGATAGGTTTCTATTACTAGTTTCCCTTAAATATTATAGAGATAAGTGAGGTAGTATTAGATAACTAATAGAGGCTACTTAGCTTATCTTCTAGTTATATTAAACCTATAGTAGAATTAGATTTATAAAGATAGTATAGTATTCTAATTTAACTTAATATACTAGTTAAGTGCTTCCTTTTCCTCTATCTTATTCTTTAGTAGTTCTAGATTACTAGCTAAACCTATAACTAGGAGTTCTAGAGTGCTATAAGGGTTATTAATATAAATAGATTATTTGGAGTTATTAGTGTGGTAAGAGCTATAACCTGGATAAAGAAAAGGCTTATTATTATAAAGGTTAAAAGCTCTCTCCCCTATCTATCTGTTTTCTTAGTATATAGTAGTAATAATTCTATTTTAGTAGGTATAGTTCTATATAGTATTAACTATAGGGTAATTATTAATAATATCTCTTATTCTAGTATTATAGTTCTTAGATAGACTTAGATTTAGATTTATAAGAGGCTTAATAGATATATTAATAGGTGTGAAAGCTTCTACTACTTAAATATTAGGTGTGGATACTTTAAAGTTAAAGTTAAGCGTTTTAAGGTATCTAAAATAGAGCTATACTAGGGTTAATCTATTTATAAATATAGAGTTAGATATTATAAAGTTCTAAGTATAAATTATCTTTTAAATCTTTTTATTATATAATAGAGAGGTGATCTTTTTAATATACTTAGCTCTATTAGTAGTTCTTAATAGAGTTAGAAAGACTATACTATCTGCTTCTAGATCTCTATTATAAAACTTAGAAGTGATTTAATTTATCTATATATTAAAGATTCTTTTAAAGAAAGAACTAGTCTAGTACTTAGCTAACTTTAGTTATATATAGTAGTAAAGCTACTTAAGGTAGAGTATATCTAATATCTATAGCTGCTTTTCTTAGAGTTAGAGTATATAGATAACTTTAACTAAGTACTTAAAGATAGATATTATACTATTAAGAGGCTTATAGATAGCTATTATAGATCTAATTAGTATTTTAAGATATAATTCTACCTTTCTATTATACTAGAAGTTATTATAGAAGTAGGAAAAGCCTAAAAGTTAGTTAATAAGTAAGGTAGAATAGAAGACTACTTCTTTACTAGTACTCTTCTTAGCTAGTAATTAGAGAATAAGTATAGTAAGCTAGCTTTTCTATATAGTAGCTCTACTATCTTTAATTCTAGTATTAGTAGAGGTATAGTATTATCTAATAAGGCTAATCCTATTAGAGAGGTTATAAGTGAGAAGTTAAAAACTAGTCTTTATATTAGAAGCTAAAAGGGAAGTTTTAGTTTAAATAGTTCCTTATAGATTAAATAAGTTAATTATAGCAGCTAGCTTTTCTTTATTTCCTTTAGCTTAGCCTAGTTATTAAGATCTAGCAGGTTAAAGCTATTAGAGATAAATATAGAGTTAAGCTATAGGGGTACTAGAGTAAAGCTACTAGAGCTCTTTATATTTAAGGTTCTTATTTAGTTTAAGAGGGAATTAGGGGTAGAAAGGAAATATCTATTTAGCTAAGTACTGCTTATTAATCTTTATAGCTAGGATATTTAAGGTTTTTTTAAAGAGAATAGAGTTAGCAGGTATAACTATAGTTTCTAAGAGCTTACTATTCTACTTATCTCTCTTCTAAGAAAACTTCTCTAAAATAGTAATAAGAAATACTTTCTTAACCTAGATATTAGTAATCTTAGTAGGAAAACTCTTAGATAAAGATATTATTAAGAATAGAGTAAATAGAGGTAATTATAGACTTAATTAAGGCTTCTAGTAAGGGGAGAAGGTTATATAAGTAGTATAGGAGGGTAAAGGTTTATAATATTATAAAGAGAGGGTTATATATAGGTAAGTGTGGGTTAGAGCAGGAATTTATACTTAAATATCTATAAAGAGGGCTTAGAATATAAATTAAGTTAAGCTATAATACTAAATTAATTATTAATAGGTTAAATCTATTTATATTAAGAGAAATAAAGCAGTTATTTATATATAGGTTAAAGGGAGCAGGCTGCTAGTTACTAATTATTAACTATCTAGGATAAAGAGATAGAATAAGAATAGGTAGTAGGAGAAAGTAGTTATAAGAGTTAACTCCTTTTCTTATCTAATTAATCTTAACTATAAGAAAGGCTTAACTCTTTAAGTAAATAATTTAGTGGGAGGTGGGGTAACTAGATTATATAACTAGACCTCTTCTAGCTCTTTCTAGCTTTTTCTTCTTTCTTTATAATATAATAGAAATAGTAACCCCTCTTTTATATCTATAAAGTATAACCTTAAGCCTTCTTTAATACTTATTAGTTATAGCTTCTATTAGAAACCCTAATAATTTTTATATACTAACTTAGCTAAGAAAGTATATCTTCTAGCTCTTTATAAATAAACTAGTTTCTAATAAGAGAGACTATAACTTCTCTCTATATATTAAGCCCTCTATTAACTCCTTTATAATAAGTGGATTTACTCTTTTAGCTTCTATTTTATATATTTATTAACCTTCTTATATAGGTTATAGTATCTCTTATATAGTATTTACTTAAGCTTTTAGAGCCTTTTTAGCTATACTAGAAAGTAGACTTCTATATAAAAGTTCTACTTTTAGATAACTATAAGATTATTATTTATTAGTTTTAGGAGGCTTATACTAGTTCTTACTACTAAAGTATAATAGAAAAGAAACTACTATTTTATAGGTATATTTTTATTACTTTAGCAGTTATAGGTACCTTTAGACTTTAGCTAGCAAAGATAATTAATTCTAATAGACTTAAAGTTAGCTATAGCTTCTATATTTAAGCTAATAGAGGTTATAATATAGTTCCTTATAGTAGTTATAAGTAGTATGCTTACTCTCTCTATAATAAGGCTACTAGAGCTTAGATCTATAAGCTGTACTTTAAGTATATAAGTATATCTAGTAATATTTATACTAACTATTTTTACTATAAATAAGATTCTAAGTGTTTCTTTAACTCTAAGAGAAACTATAAGGCTTTTAGCTATAGTATAGGTGATTTAGAGTAATAGAGTAGTGAATTTAAGGGGGTGGTTACCTAGTTCTAGATTAACTAGTAGATTATAGAGAGGTTTAGAGTGACTTATCTGGGATTTAAAACTATAGTAGAGTACTATAAGACTTAGCTAAAGAAGTATAAGTCTAGGTTACTATTTATCTTTACTAGTTACCCTCTAGCTGATTTAGATATTTCTATTTCTAATAAGAGGGAGCAGGTTAAAATTCTAACTAGGATTTAAAGGAGAAGGGTGGAAAAAAGAAAGAACTAATATAATATTCTATATATATAGTGGTCTTTATAGACCTAAAAATATAAATTAATAAATGAAATCCTCTTTATTTAACCTTAAAATACTTTAATATATATACTTTGTGCAAAGTAATATAGGGGAAATTAGGAAAACCTAGAAAAAATTATATAAAGTCTCTATAAATTAGATAAAATTAACTAGCTATAATAATACTTTTCTAATATAGTAGAGCACCTTAAAATATAGGTAGGAGGGTTTCTTTATCTCTAGTTTTTTTAGTAATATAACTATCTATAACTGGGAAAACTTACTAACCTAACTACCTATATAAAGCTATGGTTATATAAGAGGATAAGCAAAGAGTTAATTTAAAAGTAAGAATATTATTATAAATATAAAATAGATAAATAATTACTATAGGAGTGGAAACTAAAGAAGAGCAGATAGATAATATAAAATAATATAATATTGTGTGGGGATATGCCCCTCTTAGAATATAGAGTATAGAAGTCTGATCTAGAGTAGTAGTATAAAAAATAACTAGCTAGGTGCTATAGATATAGCTAAACTATTAAAGTTAAACTATAACTTAAAGACTTTCTAAGTAATAATAAGCTAGAACCTAGTACTTAAAGTGGGAGGCTATCTAGTTAAGGTGGGAGGCTATAAAGAGGGATCTTCTAGGATAAGATATAGAATATCTAAGCAGTAATAGAGAGAAATAGAGTATACTAATTACTAAAAAGGTTATAGTATGCTTCTAATAGGTTCTATATAGTAGGATTTGCTATAAGTATAGTAGTAATCTTAGTAATATAATCCTTAATATAACTATAGTGCTTAGACTAGATATTATTATTACTAGTAAGATTAGAACTATAAAGGTATAAGAGTAAACTTAAATAGTAAGCAGAATAATATAAGTATAAGTAGGCTAGCCTTAGTATTATTCCTATAGTCTGTTTTAATATATCTAGCTAGGAAATTATAGTTAAGTAATTAAAGCAAAGAGTGTAGTAAGGCTCCCTCTAAGAGTATAAGTCTTACCTATTATAGATATAAAAAGGTATATTTCTCCTTAGTAGTACTAATTCTAGTAGGTTATACTATATTATTCTCTATCTTAGTATACTAACTGTTTCTAACTAGATTAAATAGCTAAAGCTCTATATAAAGTTTCTATGTTACTCTTATCTAGTTAAGAGCCTTTTTTAGAGCCTATAAATATACTACTAAGTGTGTAATCTGCTATAGGATATTACTATCTGGGTTACTTATTAATAGGGGGTTAGTGTTATTAGAGTTAGTAAAAGGTTCCTCTACTTCTTCTTTATTGCCTTTATTAGAGTAGGAGTAACTATAAGTGGGGTAAATCTTATTAAGTTAGTCTATAAAGTTAAGTTTATACTAGTTAATATCTTCTAGTTTCTAAAAACTTTCTAGAGCTTTAATAAACTTTTTTAGATAGTTTTTAGTATAAGTTAACCTATAAAGGGGTTTCTCTATGAGGGTTTTAAGCTAATATAAAGTATTATTAGGGGCCTTTAAATAGATCTTAAAGGGGCCTTTCTAATAGTAGTTAAGCTTAGTATTTAAAGACTTATCTATATGCTATTTGATATTAAATACTAGAATAAGGTTACCTACTTCTAATTTCTAGTTATATAAGATATAGTGTTTCTAGTAATTAAACCTATTTATAATATATTTATACTAGGCTATAATTATCTTTTATATAGTAGTATAGTTTTTATTAAGCTATTTAAAAGCTCTTATCTATATAAGGAGCTCCTCTTTAGGTGTTATTACCTGGTTCTATGCTAGTACTCTCTAAGTTAGTGTGAATATTTTAATTAGAGTTATAGCTTTATACCTATAAAGCAGATAGAAGGGGCTATAGCTAGTTAAGGCTCTAATAGAAGTCCTATTAGTAAATAGTATAGCTTAGAAGGATAGCTAGAAGTTCTTATTTATATTTTTTATCTAAGTGGTGAGGATATATATAATAGTCTAGTAGCTAACTTTAATAGTACTATTAGTGTGTGGGTTATATATAGTAGTAACTTTTTGCTTAAGTTTATATTTATAGTTAAATTTAATAACTATACTCTTATTTTTAGAGCCTCTATTAATAATAAGTATATTATAGAGCTTATAGTAATAAATAATATTCTCCTATATAAACTTAGTAATAAGGTAAGAGTTAGCTTACTATATCTATTAAGCCTCTACCTATCCTATTAGGAGGTACTAGGCTTTAACTATATCCTATTTGCTAACCTTCTATATATCTAATACTATATAAGTGAATAGTAGCTCTGAGAGTGCTAAAAAATAGTAAGAGTTATCTATATATCTAGGTCTATGCTTCTAATAATCTTTATAGGTTTAGACTTATTTACTAACTTATTAGTAGAGGCTATACTAGTAATACTGCTCTACTAACTACTTAATAACTATATTATATCTCCTATACCTACTCTCTTAGTATGCTTTTATAATAAGCTTAGTTTAGGTCTGTAAATTATCTATAACTTATTATAGAGTAGGCTTATATATACTAGGATATATAAATAATAACTTATCTTTTAGAAAGAATTTTCTAGCCTCTTTTTTAAACTTATAGTATAGACTAGGCTTAATCTTATCTAGCTATTTTAAGGTACTAAGGTAGTAGGTAATTTAGTATAAATAGTAATTCTAGTATAAAGAGCTATCTAGTATAGTATTAGAGATATCTATAAGTCTTAGAGACTCTTATAGGATATTATTAACTTTAGTAGTGAGAATCTTAGCAGAGCAGACTCTATTTCTATCTATTTACACTTTATTAAAGAAAGAGATAGTAATTAGGTCTATAAAAAAGATTTGCTTATTAATCTAGTTATTAATTTCTCCTTTAGTGTTTTAGTTAAGTTTATCTAATAGTTTGCTAGGTTTATAAGATAATCTATTAGCTATAGTGTTCTAGCTTCTAAGTAGGTGCTTAACTTTAAAGTTAAATATATAAATCTATAAGATCTATTAGATAATAAGGGCTCTAAATAGGTTAGAGGTAGTACTATTAAGTTAAGTAATAAGAGTCTTAGTATCTATTTCTAGTATAAAGTAGTAACTATAGAGATAAAAGTAAACTTATTTAAGGGCTTTAAGTATACCCCTTAACTCTTTCTTTCTAGTATTATAGTTTAGCTCTATACTAGCCTATAAGCTACTCTTATATCTGGAGACTATATACTTACTATTAATATATTAACTGAGAATAGTGCTCTAACTAAGGCTGCTAGTATTAACTATAAGATAGATTTTGCCTATATTAGTACTATAGTTAAGCCTAATAAGAATAGGAGTAGAGGTAAGTTAGTTTTTAAGAGTGTTTATAGCTAACTATTAAGGCTAGTTCTATTTAAATAGAGTATCCTTCTTTAAGAGTGCTATAAGTAGCCTAGCTATAGCTAAAAACCTCTAAACCTAAATATAATAGAATATTATAATACTAAGAAAGGATCTGAGATTAGTAAGGTTATTATAGACCCCCTATTTTCTAATTTTAATAATCTTTAATTTCTCTAGCTTTTAGCTATTAGTATTATAAATATATCCTATAATAGTAATAGATTACTAGGCTTACTATAATTTCTTAATAGTAATAGTATAGCTAGCTAACTTAATATTAATAAGAATCTTATTAATATTCTAGATATATTCTAGGATATATCTATATAGTCTAGAGTAACTAGAGACTTCTTTATTATTATACTTTAAGGTAGAGCCTTTAATAGCTATATTATTAAGAAAAGCTTTATAGCAGGTTAGGATTAGGTTATATAGGATTTATATTATAACCCTTATAAACTGGGCTATAGAGTTAGTAGCTCCTTAAGGTAGGGTATATATTTAAAGGAGGCTAATTAGTGTTATAAAGGTTATAATATTATAGCTATATAGATCTAGTAGGACTTAGTTATATCTAGAAAAGAAATCTAATAGTAAGAGAAGCTAGTATATTATAAAGTCTTCTAAAAACTTATTACTAGATAGGGGTAAAGCTATATTATATAGAGTAATAGTGTTAATCTTAGTTATAGAGTTAATAAGATATATCTTTCTATTCTTCTTTCTAACTAGAAAGAAGGAGTTCTAGTAGGCTATATAGCTTTGCTTAAGGATATTCTTCTTTAGTCTGTTTTTTAGGATTATTATTATATTACTCTCTAAGGCTTTTAGGATTAGTATACTTTTTACTTGCTAGGCTTTATAAGAGATAACTTTAATTACTTATAGAGGAGCTATAGATAGATAAATAGATCTATAATACTTAAAACTCTATATAAGAGCCTTCTCTCTGTTACTTAGAACTTTAGAGAGGAGCTTTTTCTCCTTTAAGTTAAGGTAGTCTATTATTACTAGGATCTTATTAAGTTATTCTGCTATAAGTTACTTTTCTTTAAAAATAGTTAAAAACTTTAGTTAGATAAGGTCTATAAAGGTGCTTTCTAATACTAGTTTAAGGTTTTTTTTTACTTTTATCTAGGCTTTTAACTTCTACTCTAGGTCTCTTTTAGATACTAAGCTATTAGAAGATAAGTTATTAACTAGCTAGACTTTCTTATTTTTTATTTTATATATTATATTAACCTCTCTATATATAAAGGATAGAGTATTATTATAGATATAATTAGCTCTTAGTTTATTTTAGATTCTTATTAGAATCTTTCCTAGAAGGTTCTCTTTCTAGTAGAACTAATAGTATATCTGGGTATTAGCTATATTAAATCTAATCCTCTATTCTAAGTTAAATAGATTTATAAAGAGTAAGAGGTGTGTTCTAGTAAAAAAAAGAAGTTACTAAAGCTTTTTATTAGTTATAAACTTTAATAGGTTAGTCTTATATACTACTTACTTCTTATAATACTCCTAGATAATAGGGTTAAATCCCTTAACTATATAGCTAAGAGCTCTAGTATACTTAGATCCTCTTATATTAAGGATACTAATAGTAGTCTTCTAGTCTCTAAAAAGGGTAGCCTTACTATATATAAGGAGGTGCTTAGCTATTCTAAATAATATAAGCTTAGCACTATTATATAACTTAGTAGAGATTAGCTTTTTTTTCTACTAATAGATTAGCTAGTTTCTATTTCTATTTTATTTCTAGAAGAAGAGAGGTTTACTTAGAATATTAGTTAGAAGTACTAGAACCTCTTCTACTTTATAGCTAGATATATAGTTAGAGTCTATATAGTTAGCTTTCTTTTTCTTTTTCTAGTAGTAATATCTATAAAACTTCTTTAAAAAGGGTTTATAATAGTTAGGGTACTGCTTATCTTTATAGAATTAGTATCTAGGAGTGTGTCTTTATAATTCTAAAATAGTCTAGATAATTACTTCTATTTTTAGTATAATAGTCTGTTTAAGAGAGACTTTAAGTACTATATAGAAGATATTACTATTTTTATTAAATATTACTAGGACCTCTTTATCCTCCTCTAATTTCTCTTAGACTGGAAAGTTAAAGCTTTTTAGTAAATTAGCTTCTACTACTAGTATTACTTCTTCTAGTATATATAGGCTAGACTAGCCTTTCTAGTTATAAGGCTATAGTTATAGACTTTTACTTAGTTATCTATTAATTTCTATAATTACTAAGCTAGCTGCTATATTAGAATTAGTAGTAGTAGCTTCTATTTTCCCTCCTTTATGGGAATTAAATAGGCTTATTAAGTGTGAGAGAAGCTAGTAGGGTTAGAGAGTATAGTAGCAAAGTAACTAGTAGAATTTAAAGTATAGAATATTAAAGAAGCATAGATCTTCTAATTACTAGCCTAAAAGATACTAATTATCTAAGTTAGTAAGTATTCTAGTATTATTCTAGTATATATAATAAATAGAGCTCTAAGAATTATATCTTTAGATATTTTACTATATAGGCTAATAAAGAAGAGTATATTAGATATATAATAGCTGCTAATATAGATATCCTTAACTATAATACCCTTAAAAGTTATTATAGCTTAAGTATCTGTAAAGCCTTAGACTCTAAGATATATAGGGATAATACTCTCCTATATACTATTATAGCTAATATACTTCTTAGAGATAATATTAATAGTAGTATTAGTGTTAATAATTCTATACTACTCTAAGTATATAGACTAGCTAATCCTTATAGTAATCTAGAAGTATAGTATAATAAAGTTTTATATAGTAAGAACTCTATACTAGTAGGTAACTATAGTATAGTATAGGTGCTCTACTAAATTATTAAGAGAAGTAACTAGTATATTAAGGTTCTTTTTAGGTTAAGTGCTAGGCAGGACTATATCTATTATATTAATATCTGCTATGCTATAGAGAGGTAGTTAACTAAAGATAGAAAGTACTAGGCTGCTTATAAAGGCTTAGAAACTACAGATTATATCTATAAAGAGAGGAAAGATACTAGTTAAAGAAAAGGGGGTTAGGCGGAATACTAGGTAAAAGAGGATTATATCTAAACTTTACTCTTAGTTTATTATAGTAGCTTTATAAAGCATTTAAACTGCTATAGCCTCCTTTTTATAAATCTAGGCTTAAATATAGGCCTTAATAGTGCTAATCTCTGCTTATAAGAGTGCTTTATACTAGAATATAAGAGTTAGATTTGCTTATATATTATTCTAATATCTGATTTCTTATATAAGCTAGCTGCTTAATCTGGGGGCTTTTATAATATAGCTAAGTAGGTCTCTCTCTATAAGTATAAATATATCTAGCTATTAATTGCTATTCTACTAGAAGTAGTTCTAGATAACTAGCTTTATATATTTATAAACTATATTATTATAGTTATGCTAGACCTAGTAAAGAAAGAATTTAGAGATAGTAACCTTTTTATCTGCTTACTTAGCTTATAGGTTTTTAGTAAGAATTTAGCCCTCTAATATTATAATAAAAGATTTAGGTTAAGGGGTCTTAGTAGCTTCTAAGAGGCTGTTATTAACTAGGAGGTTCTTATTCTTATCTATAACTTTCTTAATATAAGGTTCTAGGAGTAGAGTAGGAAAATAAGTTATATTTAGGTTTATAATATAAACTTTTTTTTTAGATCTAGTAGCAGAGTAAGGTGTTATATAGTAATTCTAAGTTTATAATCTAGTTATAGTATTAATACTAGTATTTATAGAGAGGATAATAGCTAGAATACTAGAAGCTAGTATATAGATATTAAGGATATTACAGGTAGTATTTAAGGTTACTATGCTAGTAGGAGGAGCTTTTATAGCTAAAGTAGGGATTAGAGGCCTCAGGGTTTTCTATATAGTATACTAGATATGCTTATTAGACTGTTTATAGCTCTTAAGCTGGGACTTAACTTTCTAAAGGCTTAGAAAGTGTCTATAAAGGGTAAGGATACTAGCTTCTAGCTGCTTAGTCTTATCTATACTAGCTATGAGGATTAGAAAAGAAATAATTATTAGATTATACTAGTCTTATTAATAGCTTTTATTAATCTCTTTATTAGGGACCTGGATATAGAGGGGATCTTATAAAGTGCTAATTTACTAGTAGCTTTTATAAAATAAGTATAACTTTATATTAGAGAAGGTTTTAGTAGCTTTATAATTTCTAGTAAGATATTCTTTCTTACTATAGGTATAGTAGATATTAGGGTTAATAGTTTCTATAAATCTTAGGGGTTTTAGCTAGTAGTGAGATTTAAGGCCTATAGAGCCTGAGTAACTGCTTCTTTTCAGATTAAAGAGTATATAGCTATATCCTCTATATATAGGGCTATAGTTATAAGAGTTGCTGCTATAATAGTTATACTATGAGGGCTTCTATATAGGCTAGGTGTCTAATATATTAGTAGTATATATACTAACTTTGTTAATAGTGTAATTATATTAAGGGGTATTAGTATAATACCTGGTTTTAATCTGTTTAATCTCTATATCTTTAAGGTAGGCAGTAAGGTTATCTATTTAGGCCTTCTAGTTAGGAGTGCTAGTTATCTTATCTTTTAACTTAGCCTTTATAGATAATACTCTAGATTACTTATACTTAAGTATAGTAACTAGTATACTAGCTAGGATATCCTCTCTAATACCTTATAGTTATATATATACCTATTAAGACTAAACCTATTTAGTAATTATAACCTCTATCTAGATCTAAGAGACTAGAAGGAGACTCTAGTAGTTTTTATAGAGGATCTTTAAAATATACCTTATAGTTTACTTAGAAAAGTAGTAGAAGATAATATAGTTAATCTCTATATTAGATAATATAGAAAGTTTCCTTTTAGCTGCTCTATTCTAAAAGTTACTAACCTTAATAAGAAACTTAGAGATATATCTAGGATTACTAATTTCTAGGCTAGAAATAAGGCTTTAAAGCTTCTTATTAGAGTTTAGATAAGTATTTAGGTCTATAATACTATATATCTTATAGAGGTTATTTTTAAGAGAGAGCTAATTATTATATTAAGTAGAAATACTCTTAAAGGTTTGCTAATAGGCCTTAATATAGTGCTAGCTAACTAGAGTAATTATCTTCTCCTTATTCTAGCTATAAAGCTTAGTATAGAACAGATAATCTTTAAGAAAGTTAAAAATATTATTACTAGTAAACTTAGAGGCTTCTAGACTATAAGGGATAATTAGAGTAGTAGTATACTGCTTCTATATAGCTTTAGCTAATTTCTTAATTGCTTTTATAGTGCTAATAGTAAGCAGAGAGGCTAAGTTTCCTATAAAAGGTATAGTAGTAGCCTTTATAGATATAACCTTATTTAGCTGCTAGCCTAGACCTACTTCCTATAGTTTAAGGGGAGCTATACCTCTATAGTTCTTATACTTATTATAGATATTCTTACTAGTATAGATTTAGTAACTAATCTTAGTGCTTTAAGATTATAAAAGTAAAGACTTCTTAGATCTATTATTATTTATAGTAGTAGAATAAAGGGCTTATTTCTAAATACTTTTAAATATAGCTCCTTTAAAGGGTTCTATACCTAGAGTATAGTTCTTAGAGCTAGAAGAGTTTAAAGCAGATATATTAACTTTAAGGGCTCTTTTAGATTTCTTAGAGTATTACTTAGATATAGTATAGTAAGTAGTTAATATAATTTATTATAATTTAATATTAGTATTAATATTAAAATTTATTAATATTTAAATTATCTAATAATAAAAGAGAAGGGTTATATAGTAATTTAATCTGTAATAATTAAGTAGATAGAGAGAAAGAGGGCTTTAACCTCCTTTTCTTTCTAGATAGTAGTTATAAATTATAGGCTAGGAGTAGTTATAGCTTCTATCCCTCTTATAAGTATATAGGCTCTTCTTTTTAATATAGCTAGGAGTAGTTATAGCTTCTGTTCTATCTATAAGTTTATAGACTTTTTTTTATTTTTTTTTATAAGTGATATAATACTATAATTTCTTTAATCTTATAGATATTAACTATATAGTGACTAAGATAGGGCCTAAATTTTCTCAGTTAAGCTTATTAGCCTAACTAGTATTATTAATTTGTTACTTTATTACTAATTATTAGGTTCTAGGTTATAGAAAGTAGATACTAGCTCTACTTTTATAAGAACTAAGAAGAAGAGAAAAAACTTTTTAATCTAGTAAAGTCTAAAGCTATTATAGCTAGATTTTTAGAGTTTTAAGTATTTCTATTAAAAACTCTAACTATATAGCTATTATGCCTGGTGTTTTCTTAGATTAGGTCTATAAAGAGACTTCTAAATATTATTTTGTGAAGTTTATTATTATTACTGCTAAGTTTATAAAGTTAATATTCTGTTAAGTAGTTAGGATAATATATTATAGTTCTGTGTTAAATATAAGCCTGTTTATATAGTATAGAAGTATATCCTTTTTAAGTATTATAGAGGAAGTTTTAAGAGAGAAGAATCTACCTCTGGGCACTATTAAAATAGGCTGAGAACTTTAAGATAAAAATAATAAAACTATATACTTCTATATATTTATATAGGAATATTATAATATTATAGCTTTATATCTAAAGGCTCTAGAATAAAGGAAAGGATCTCTCTAAGTATAATAACCTTATTACAGATATAAACTATTAAGTAAAAGTAATAAAAGCTTCTAAATAATAAGATAAAACTGTGATAATACTAACTGATAATATTTCTCTGTCCTCCTCTCTGCTCTTAATAAGGTAAAAAGTCCTGTTATACTGTGCTGACTAATATACCTGTCTGGGCACCCTCTAAACTAGGCTGTTTGCACTGCCCTGTCTTACTAGCTATACTATTACTATTAAGAAATTATAGTGGGCCTAGTAATCTATTGCTATTATAGGATATATTTATAGTACTAATAGCTAAAGGCTAGAAGAATTAAAGATTATTAAAATTAGAGAATAGAGGGTTTATAATAACCTTACTAACCTTAGATCCTTTCTTAGTATTATAATATTCTATTAGGTTTAGGTTTAGGGTTTTTTAGCTATAGCTAGGCTACTTATAGCACTCTTAAAGAAGGATACTCTATTTAAATAGGACTAGTTTTAATAGTTAGCTATAGATACTTTTAAGGACTAACTTATCTCTGCTCTTATTCTTATTAGGCTTAACTATAGTGCTAATATAGGTAAAATCTACCTTATAGTTAATACTAGTAGCCTTAGTTAGGGTGCTATTCTTAGTTAATATATTAATAGTAAGTATATAGTTTCTAGATATAAGAGTAGCTTATAGGCTAGTATAGAGCTAAACTATAATACTAGGAAGAAAGAGTTAAGAGATATATTTAAGGCTCTTAAATAAGTTTACTTTTATCTCTATAGTTACTACTTTATACTAGAAATAGATACTAAGATCCTTATTACTTAGCTTAATAGTACTGCTTCTAATCTGCCTAGAGCTCTTATTATCTAATAGATCTTATAGATTTATATATTTAACTTTAAAGTTAAACACCTACCTAGAAGCTAGAATATTATAGCTAATAGATTATCTTATAAACCTAGCAGACTATTAGATAAGCTTAACTAAGATATTAAAGGAGAAATTAATAACTAGATTAATAAGTAAATCTTCTTTATAGACCTAATTACTATCTCTTTTTTTAATAAAGTATAGATAGATAGAGATAGAGTCTGCTCTGCTAAGATTCTTACTACTAAAGTTAATAATATCCTATAAGAGTCTTTAAGGCTTATAGATATCTCTAATACTATACTAGATAGCTCTTTATACTAGAATTATTATTTATACTAAATTGCCTACTATTTTAATACTTTAAGATAGCTAGATAGAATTAAGCCTAGTCTATACTATAAGTTTAAGGAGAAGGCTGGGAAATTCTTCCTAAAGGATAAGTTATTATTTATATATTCTAGTATATATAAGCCTACTCTATAATAAGTTATAGATAATTTGCAGACCTAAACTAAGCTTATTATAAAAGCATACTAAGAGAGTAGGTATAGGGGATATAATATAGTTATTAAGCAGTTAGTAGAGTGATATTACTAGTATAGCTTCTACTAATAAGTTAGTAAATAAGTCTAAACCTATAAAGATTATTAGAAGTATAGGCTTAGATATATAGATAACCCTTACTGTTTTTTAGTACTTTTAGAGCTGCTATTTACTTATATAGTATTAGATATATAGAAGGTTAGTAAATAGAATATAGTTAAGGCCTAGTGCCTCTTAATAGGATAGGTAGAGGCTTAGTAAATATAGTAAGCTAACTCTTACCTTATTACTAAATTTATATAGGAGAATATTATTTATTACTATAGGCTTTATAGTATACTTATTATTAATAGAGGCTCTAAGAATAAGGGTGTGGTTATTAAATTTAACTATAAGTATAGGCTTAAGTAAAAAGTTACTACTACCTATAACCTATATACTAATAGTACTATTAAAGTTAGCTACTAGACTATTATATATACTCTTACTACTTAGATAAAGAATATAGGTAAGAACTTCTAGCTATCCTTTTAAGCTATACTATTTGCTAATAGGACTTCTATTAGAGCCTTAACTAGCTATAGCTCCTTTTATCTGCTCTATAGGTATAAAGCTATAACTCTAATTAAGATATTTATACTAACCTAGAGAGTGCTAGTATAGGACTAGGTAATAATATCTGAGAAGGAGCTTTTTATATAGATAAGAGCTTTTAAATAGCTTAATAAGAACTATGCTACTATATAGAAGATAATTATAGCCTAGTATAAGTATATTATAGATAGGTTTAATTACTAGAAATACTATATCTTATATAGTTAGGAATTAGAAGTGGGTAACCTTATCCTAGTATTTAATATTAAATAGTATATAGATAAGTTTTTAGATACTAAGCTTAATTACTATTAGAAAGGCTCCTTTAAAATCTATTTAAAGGCTTCTAATAATGCTTTCTATTAGCTTAAAACCCTTATAGGGGAACCCCTTTATAGGTTAACTTATACTGGGAACTGTTTAAAGAAGTTTATTAAGGTCCTAGAAGGTTTTTAGAAACTAGAAGATATTAACTAGTATAGACTTAACTTTATAGACTAACTTAATAAGATTTACCCTGCTTATAGTTACCCCTATTCTAATAAAGGTAATAAAGAGAAAGTAGAGGAACTTTTTGCTAACTCTGATAATACTAACTTTCTATTAATAAGTAATCTAGATAGTAATATTCTATAGTAGATTATATGTTTAGTAGTATATTTATAGGCTTTAAAGGAGGCTCTTAACTAGATAAGAGTAATATAGAAACTTTATATAGAGCTTTAGCTATTTAATCTGGTTAGGAATAGTTAGTATATTAGAATAGAGGATAATACTATATAACCTGCTAGAATTAGCTCTATTATAGAAGATTAGATCCTTTTATATCTATAATAGATAAGGCTTATACTTTTAGGGGGATTTACTATACTCTCTACCTTAATTACTTAACTATAATTTCCCAGTTTAGTATATTAGAATAGACTTTAGGGATAATACTAAGGCTAGCTTACTTATACCTATATTATTCTGTTTACTATATAAGTCTGCTCTTATACTCTTATAGTTCTAATCTTGCTAGTAATAGTAGTATTAAGTCTAAGTATTATAGTTATATTAGAAATTATACTGCTAAGGTTACTACTATACTTATAGTAAGTTCTGCTATATAGAACCTATTAGAAGTATGCTATAACCTTTCTAGTAATTAGTATGCTCTATTTCTCTCTGTTACTGCTTAGGTATTCTATGCCTTATTCTAGAAGATCCCTCTTTATAGCTTTCTGCCTTAACTAAATAGCCTCCCACTTTAAGTGCTAGGTTCTAGCTTATTATTACTTAGAAAGTCTTTAAGTTATAGTTTAACTTTAATAGTTTAGCTATATCTATAATACCTAGCTAGTTATTTTTTATACTACTATTCTAGATTAGACTTCTATATTTTATATTTTAAGGGAGAGTATATTTCTATATAATATTATATTATTTTATATTATCTATCTGCTCTTTTTTAGTTTCTACTCCTATAATAATTATTTATTTATTTTATATTTATAATAATATTCTTACTTTTAACTTAATTCTCTACTTATCCTCTTATATAATTATAGTTTTATATAGGTAGTTAGATTAGTAAGTTTCTCTAGCTATAAATAGTTATATTACTAAAGAAACTAGAGATAAAGAAACCCTTTTATTTATATTTTAAGGTGTTTTACTATATTAGAAAAGTATTATTATAGCTAGTTAATTTTACCTGATTTACTAAAACTTTATATAATTTTTCCTAGTTTTTCCTAATTTCTCTTATATTACTTTATATAGAGTATATATATTAAAGCATTTTGAGGTTAAATAAAGAGGATTTTATTTATTAATTTGCATTTTTAGGTTTATAAAGACTACTATATATATAGAATATTATATTAGTTCTTTCTTTTTCCTGCTCTTCTCCTTTAAACCCTAGTTAGGATTTTAACCTGCTCCCTCTTATTAGGAATAGGGATATCTAAATTAGCTAGAGAGTAACTAGTAAAAATAAATAATAACCTAGACTTATACTCCTTTAGCTAAGTCTTATAATATTCTATTATAGTTTTAAATTCTAGATAAGTTACTCTAGACCTCTCTATAGTTTGCTAGTTAATCTGGAACTAGGTAACTATCTCCTTAAATTTACTGCTCTATTATTCTAGATTATCTATACTATAGCTAAAAGCCTTATAGTTTCTCTTAGAGTTAAAGAAACACTTAGAATCTTATTTATAGTAAAGATAGTTAGTATAAGTATTATTAGATATACTTATATACTTAAAGTATAGCTTATAGATCTAAGCTCTAGTAGCTTTATTATAGAGAGAGTAAGTATACTACTTATAACTACTATAAGGAACTATATTATAACCTCTATTAGCTTAAATTTAGAAGCTATAGCTAACTTTAAGTCTATTAGGATTAATTATCTTTACTAGCTAAAGTCTAAAGGTGCCTATAACTGCTAAAGTAATAAAGATATATCTATAGAATAGTAGTTTCTTCTCTATTATACTCTAGTAGTAAGGACTAGTATAAGCCTCCTAGAACTAATAAATAATAATCTTATAGTTATCTAAAGGCAGAACTTTTATATAGAAGTCTACTTTCTAGTATAGCTAGAAAAGCTCTAGAAGCTTAAATAAGTACTATATAAAAAATACTATAACTTATATAAGAAGGTTAGTAAATATATAAAGTAGAAGCTAAAAGAGCAAGTCTACTTACTATAAAAGAGTTAATAGAGGGCTTAATATATAGAGGGGAGTTATAGTCTCTCTTATTAGAAACTAGTTTATTTATAAAGAGCTAGAAGATATACTTTCTTAGCTAAGTTAGTATATAAGGATTATTAAGATTTCTAATAAAAGCTATAACTAATAAGTATTAAAGAAAGCTTAAGGTTATACTTTATAGATATAAAAGAGGGGTTACTGTTTCTATTATATTATAAAGGAAGAAGAAAAAGCTAGAGAGAGCTAGAAGAGGTCTAGTTATATAACCTGGTTACCCCACCTTTTACTAAATTATTTACTTAAAGGGTTAAGCCTTTCTTATAGTTAAGATTAATTAGATAAGAAAAGGAGTTAATTCTTATAACTATCTCCTTCTATTACCTATTCTTATCCTATCTCTTTATTCTAGGTAGTTAATAATTAGTAACTAGCAGCCTGCTCCCTTTAACCTATATATAAATAACTACTTTATTTCTCTTAATATAAATAGATTTAACCTATTAATAATTAATTTAGTATTATAGCTTAACTTAATTTATATTTTAAGCTCTCTTTATAGATATTTAAGTATAAATTTCTGCTCTAACCTATACTTACCTATATATAACCCTCTCTTTATAATATTATAAACCTTTACCCTCCTATACTACTTATATAACCTTCTCTTCTTACTAGAAGTTTTAGTTAAGTTTATAATTATCTCTATTTATTCTATTCTTAATAATATCTTTATTTAAGAGTTCTCTTACTAAGATTACTAATATCTAGGTTAAAGAAGTATTTCTTATTACTATTTTAGAGAAGTTTTTTTAGGAGAGAGATAAGTAGAATAGTAAGCTCTTAGAAACTATAGTTATACCTGCTAACTCTATTCTCTTTAAGAGAACCTTAAACACTCTAGCTATAAGAATTAATAAATAGCACTTAGCTAGATAGGTGCTTTCTTTCTACCTCTAATTTCCTTTTAAGCTAAATAAGAACCTTAAATATAAAGAGCTCTAGTAGCTTTACTCTAGTATTTCTATAACTTAACTCTATATTTATCTCTAATAGCTTTAACCTATTAGATCTTAATAACTAGACTAGGCTAAAGGGAATAAAAGAGGGCTAGCTACTATAGTTAACTTATTTAATCTATAAGAGACTATTTAGACTAAGACTTCCTCTTTAGCTTCTAATATAAAGACTAGTTTTTAACTTCTCACTTATAATTTCTCTAATAGAATTAGCCTTATTAGATAATACTATACTTCTACTAATACTAGAATTAAAGATAGTAGAGCTACTATATAAAAAAGCTAGCTTATTATACTTATTTTCTAATTACTAGCTAAGAAGAATACTAGTAAAGAAGTAGTTTTCTACTTTACCTTACTTATTAACTAATCTTTAGGCTTTTTCTACTTCTATAATAACTTCTAGTATAATAGAAAGGTGGAATTATATTTTAAGATACTAATTAGGTTTATAATAGCTATTTATAAGCCTCTTAATAGTATAATATCTATTTTTAAGTGCTTAGTTAAAGTTATTTATATACTCTAACTCTAAGAAGAGTAGCTATAGATATTAGATATACTCTGCCTTAAATAGCTTTACTACTATATATAACTAGAGTTAGCTAAGTATTAGACTAGTTCTTCCTTTAAAAGGATCTTTAATATATAGATAAATTAAATTACTTCTAAGTTTTATAATAGGGATTTAGAGGCAGATAGTATAGTTTTTTTAACTCTATTAAGAACTACTAATAGAGCTAAGTATATTAAAAAGATTATCTCTCTACTATATAATAAGAAGATTTAGAAGATAATTTATACTTAGAACTCTATAGTTTCTAACTCTATATTTATAGAGGGATTAATTCTAGTATAGCTCTATCTTAGATACTTTAAGATACTTAACCTTAATCTTAAAGTATCTATATCTAATATTTAAGTAGTAGGAGCTTTTATATCTATTAATATACCTATTAAGCTTCTTATAGACCTAAATCTAAGTCTATCTAAGAACTATAATACTAGAGTAAGAGATATTATTAATAATTACCCTATAGTTAATACTATATAGAACTATATCTACTAGAATAGAATTATTACTACTATATACTAAGAAAACAGATAGATAGGAGAGAAGGCCTTTAACCTTTATAATAATAAGCCTTTTCTTTATTTAGGTTATAGCTCTTACTATGCTAATAACCCTAGATAACCTATTTATATTAATAACTCTTATAATATCCTAGAACTTCTAGTTATAGGTTTAGCTAGTAATCTAGAACTACTAAAGAATAAAATAGAGAAAAAGGAGATATCTAACTAGTATATTAAGTTAAGTTAGAATACTATACTATCTTTATAGATCTAATTCTATTATAGGTTTAATATAACTAGAAAATAGGCTAAGTAGCTTCTATTAGTTATCTAATACTATCTTACTTATCTCTATAATATTTAAGAGAAACTAGTAATAGGAATCTATTTTGAGGTAGAAGAGATATATTACCTTATTAAGTTTAATATATATAGGTTAGGTAAATATATATAGACTCTGGGAAGATAAGTTACCTAGTAAATAAGAGTAATATCCTCTCTTAGTAGGTACTAGGTCTTAATATTATTAATTATAGATATCTATTATAATCTATTTACCTAGTTAGATATTACTATCTTTTATATTTAGTATAGTAGTAACTACTAGGTAATAATAGTAATAAACTAGGAAAGGGGGATTACTTACTATACTAACCTGATTTAGAGTGGAAATTCTAATAGACTATTTATAGAGGTTATAGAGGATCTCTCCTAGTACTATAAGCTTCTTAGAGCTCCTATTAATATTTATACTCTCTTTTAGAAGAATACTATAGTTAGATTCTAGCTCTAATAGTAAAATTTATAAATATATAGCTTTAAAGTAGTAGATTAGATTAAAGCCTATATTTATAAGAGTATTATTAATAGCATAGTATTAGTGGTAGCTATAAAAGGGGCAGTGAGAAGGAATTAATTCTAAATTATTACCTAGTATATCTTAAAGATTACTACTAAGTTTATAAAATACCCTATACTCTATAGTAATAGACCTTTATAGATATTCTAGATAGACCTCCTTATAGCAGAATTATATAGTAATACTAGTAAGATATAGCTTCTAGTACCTAGAATACCCTCCTTCTTACTACCTCTTAAAGTACTAAGGCTTTCTATAAGGACTTTTACCTTATATTATATAGAAGGCTAGATTAGTAAGCTTAATAGCAGGGAATCTACCTCTTATTACTCTAGCAGAGCTAGCTCCTATACTATTATAAACCTAGACTTACTAGCTTTTAGTTTCTATAATACTCTACTACCTCCTAGTAATAATAACTCTAGTTTTATAGATCTAGGTTTAACTCTATCTAACCTTTTTATTTTACTAGCTAAACTATCTAATACTAGATAAGATATAACCTCTTTATGCTCTTCTACTCTAGCACTATACTAAACTATTATTACTAGAAAATATCCCCTATATCTAGCTTTATCTAATATTTTTTAGCCTACCTATAATAGCTATAAGGACTATATTATAGAGTAAGTTAACTACTAGTAATAGATTAAAGATAATATTTCTAAGAGTAACTATAGTTACTACTTTTTATAGCTACCTAGCTAGTATAGATAGAGATAATATAAGTAAGGTTTAGATTAGAATAAGGCTTATAAGCTTATAGAAGATAGGCCTAGATAAAAAAGACTAGGATAGTATAACTATAAGAAGAAGTAATTAGGTCTATAATAATCTAGGAGGAGTAATTAAGTAGTATAAGGAGTGCTTTTTCCTTTATAAATAGTAGCTTTTATTTATATAATTTTTCTTTAATATATAGTCTTCTTTATAGGGTGTTAAGGTAAGACTATAGGGGATAATTAAGATAGAGCAGTATAAATAGCCTAGTTTAGAGGGTGCCCAGATAGGTATATTAGTTAGCATAGTATAGCAGGACTTTTTATCTTATTAAGAGCAGAGAGGAGAATAGAGAAGCATTATTAGTTAGTATTATTATAGTTTATCTTATTATAGAGAAGCTTTTATCACTTTTGCTTAACAGATTATATCTATAATAAGGTTATTATACTCAGAGAGATCCTTTTCTTTATTCTGGGGCCTCTAGATATAAAGCTATAATATTATAATATTCCTATATAAGTGTGTGGGAGTGTGTGGTTTTGTTGTTTTTATCTTGAGGTTCTTAGCCTGTTTCACTATATACTAAGATTATTAAATAATTAAAGGATTACTTTAAAACTAAAGAGTTTTATATTACTAATAAGGAACTATAGGATAATACTATATTATCTAACCTTATATATAAGAATTCTAGAAAATCTATTACTAAAAACCTTAAAATCCTATTTAATACTCTCTTAACTATTAGATCTATACTTAGCAGAGAGTATAATACTAATAATACCCTTCTATAATATAAGATCTATAATACCTACTAGGGAGTTTATAAGTATAAACTAGCCCTCTATAAATACCCTATAAGCCTTTAAAACCTATATAATACTCTCTATTTATCTATTAGTACTGCTTTCCACTTTAATTAAAGCCTTACTATTTAATTTATAGCCTCTAAAAACCCTAATAAGTTTAATATAATATATATAGATTAATATTTCCAGAATAGTAACTAATAGTGCAATTTCTACTAAAATTGCTCTAATTATAGCAAATTTCACTAAAACTAGCTAAACTAATAAGAACCTCCCCTATATTATCAGTTAATATATAATAACTGCTAAAATAGTTCTAGATACTGCTAGATTTGTTATAAGCCTGATTATTATTTATAAAAGCACTTAGCTAATAAATATATCTAAGAGTTTAATAAGTTTAAGTCTAAATACTCTTAAAACCTAATTAAGGATAACTTTAATACCTTTTTGCTTAATTTTAAAGGTAATAATAATAATTAAGACCTCCCTACTACTAATTTAGACACTAATAGTAACACTAAGCAGTATTTATAGGATTATTACTAAGATATTAAATCTTAGCCTAGTTTACTCTATAAATTTACTACTTATATTACTAATACTATATTTATAGTTAATAGTAATAAGTTAACTAATTTACTACTAAACTAGGCTACCTTCTATATAGTTATAGGTTTTAACTCTACTACTAATTCTATATCCCTTTTACTTCTAATATAGCTTATTTTGCCTGGAACCTCTACTCCTATATAGCTATTTATACTTAATAGTAGATACTCTGAGAAAGTTTTCTAGGATATTATACTAGATTTAGGTGCTACTAAAGTTTCTATTACTAGCTAATAATAAGTTACTACTTTATAGTACTCTTACTTCTTAATTAAGATAAATAAAGCTAATACTAGCTAAGTAAGAGTATATTTTAGTAATAAACCTTATAAGGACTTATTTAGTACTATTATAGTTAATACTATATTTAGTTAAATAGTATTTTATATTATACCCTCTAATATCTCTTTTCTCCTCTACTTAAATAATATAGATTATTTAGATATCTATTTTAATAACCTCTATAATTATTTGCTATAGAGCAAAACTATTACCCCTATTATTTATAAATAGGATTATATCTAGCTTCTTTTTAATAATAAAGAGATTTTTATCTAAGCTAGCTATCTAATAGATACTAAACTTTAGCACTTCTACTACTAATTTAGCTACCCTTTTATTACTAAGTTAGTAACTCTTCTCTACTATACTAGTTATTCTATTTAAATTATAGCAATTAAGCAGTTAACTAAGATCTACTAATACTGCTAATTAAATGCTAGAATACCCTAATATTTTAAATTCTTACTAAAAGATAATTATAACTTTAATTATAAGATTATCTATAATATTATATACTTTAAGGGCAAAGTAACTTTATATATTATTAATACTGCTACTAGCTTTAATACTACTTACTTTTTACCTAATCTCTTAGTAAAAACCACCTAGAAAACCCTCTATCTCTACTAGATTTATATCTACTAAGAACTACCTAATTATATTATTATAGATACTAGTTTAAACTTTGCTACTAAAACCTTTAAAAATAATACTAAATCTATAGCTATTATAGTTAAAGTTATATCTATTAAAGCTTACTATTATATTAGTAAGACTGAATAATACTATAGACCTCTTTAATATATCTATACTATTATTTAGTAAGAAGTTCCCTATACTAAGCCTAATCTCACTCTCTAAATAGCAGTTAAAGCTATTAATAATACTACTAGCTCTAATAGCCTTATCCCTACTCTCTTTATTTTTAGCACTTACCTATATATTAGTAATAATCTAATACCCTTACTAGATATTATAACTAGAGCTAAAGTAATCTATACTATTATAGATAATTTATATAAAGAGACTGCTAAATATAAAATCACTAATACTTTAGATATCTATAATAGTCTAAGTATAGATAAAGTTATCTGCTTTCTATTATAATTATTAGTATAAGTTTACTATAAAAAAGATAAATAGCAGGGTTCCTATTATTTAATTGCTATTTTAGATAAAATAGTTACTATTTAGCTCTCCTATAGTTTCTAAAACTTTCTCTCTACTACTATTAGACTCTTCTATAGTAACTCTAATAATTCTAGTAACTCTAATCTTACTAATACTAACTCTAAACTAGTAGCTGCTTCTCCTATAAGTACTTCTCTAACCCCTCTCCTACTCTAGTATAGAGAATAACCCTAAAAGAACCCTACTATTACTAACCTCTTTTATATTTTTAAGTAAGAAGTTAATAACCTATTAATCTTCTTATTAATAAAGGAGAAAGTAGATTAGAAACTCTATCTCACCCTATATAAGTCTAGTAAACTTACTACTAATAGCTCTCTTTTTTAGAAATTCTATAAAAAGGAGATTAATACCCTCTTTAAGTATAAAGTTTTTAAATTTAAGATCTATAACCTATCTAAGTAATATAGATATCTCTTTTAATTCTATATAGTTAATAAGATTAAAAATAAGACTACTATCCTATTTAAGAAGTCCTATCTTATTATTTATAGTATAAATAATAATAATAAGTATAGTATTTTAACCTAATTACTAATAATCTAATACTATAGTATTTAACTTCTATTAGCTATTATACTATCTCTTAGCTCTAATTATTTAATTTAAATTAGAGATATTATCTAAGTATATATTTAGTTATAAACTACTCTTATATAAGATATTTATATCTACCTACCTAACTAAATCTATAATCTCTACCCCCCTAGTACTATTATAAAGGTTATTAAACCCTTATATAGTATTACTAAAGCTAGTATATATTAGTAGGCTACTTATAATACCTATTATTATAATAAGTTATAGATAACTAGTTCTGCTTTTAACTCTTACCTTCTTATTACTAATAATACTAGCCTATACTTTGCTATTATTAGTATATAAATAGATAATACTATTAGACTTTTAACTATCTCTTTTTTAACTCTTAAAGAAGAAGAGCTCTAAAAGGCTAAATTTATAGTTAAAGATAAGGAGAAACTTACTACTACTATCCTAGTTACCTTTAATAGTAGAATAATCTCCCTATTACCTACTAGAGTAGTTATTCTATACTAAAAGGGTTAAAGCACTAAGATTAACCTAGTATAAAAGGCTTAGAATATTATAAAGGTACTAGCAAAATAATAGTATATTAAATAATATACTAGAGAGGCTTATATAGCCTTAATTTGCTAACTAGAGGCCTGTTTTAATCTATTAACTGCTACCTAATACTAGGATCCTGCTAATAAGAATATTATAATCCTTAATAAGTGCCTCTAGTAGCTAAAAGATAACCTTAATTACAGTCTAACCTTTATTATACTATTACTACCTACTACTAAATTATTTATATTTATAGATAGATTATTTGCTAATAACTAGAACCTTATATTATAGTTAGATTATATTATTATACTAGCTAATAAAATAATAAATAACACTACTTTTATAATCTATAGTAATATTATCTATTATAGCTCTATAAAGTATAAATAGGTTACTTATAGCATATTAGTCTTAAAGATCTATACTATAGTTACTAGCACTAATCTAGCCTTTATAATTACCTTAATACTATACTAAGTTACTACTAAGCTAGGTATTACTAACTCTATACCTACTATAATATATATAGACTTATACTTACTATATAAGTGCTTAGTAAAGCTAGGCACTATAAAGGAAAAATGCCTTATAATTAATATTATAGCCCTCTATTAGTTATATAAGCGTTATAAGCTCTCTGAGATCTAATAGGTAAATAGCAAAGATAACCTAGCTAATACTATAATAAAAGTAAAGCCTAATAGAGCTCTGTGCTATCTTATTAATAATAATACCCTTATAATCTAAATAGAGGGATAGGTGATATATATAGTGGAGGGAATATTAGAATAATAGCTAATTTAAGCTATTTATGCTATTTGCACTATTTAGAGCTAGTTTTAGGCTATTTAAGAAGGATTTAGGTAATTAGCTAAACTAGCTATTTTTTGCTTTAATTAGATATTATTAATAATATCTAACTTATTATTTAATTTATATATTTAGATAGGCTTATTAGGCAAATACTAGCATAAAAGAAAAGACTGCTAGTGTGGGAATAATTACCTATATTGCCTGGTAGGTTAGATCCCAGCCTCTACTAGAATTCACAGCCTAGTACTAGAATAACTATAATCTGGTTAAGTGAGCAGTTATATAACCTCTAATATTATATAACCTGCCTCTATTAACCACCTATATTGTTTCTTTATACTAGCTACTCTCTAGATATCTCTCTTTTTAATATATATATCTTAAACTAATATTATACCCTACCTAACCCCTCTCTTCACTATACTAGTATTTTAGAAAACTAATAAATTTAATTCTATAGCAAAAAGGTGAGATATCTCTTACTTTTAAATATATTAATAAGAAATTGCTTACTAATCTTATAGAGAGCTTTAATAGTCTATAATTAGAATTAAATCTAATAGTAGTTTTTAAGAGAGAAACTATAAGTTATTTCTTAAACTAATTTAGTAAATATACTTTATAGAATTAAAAGATTAGTTATCTTTTAGTATTTTTAAATCTTATAAAGTATAGTTACTATACTTCTTAGTAAAAGCTTAAAATAATAATTATATTACTTACTACTAGATCTTTATCTATAAACTTTCTAGTATCTTATAATCTAAACTAGCTTTTTTTAAGCTATTTTTAGTAGCTATTTTTAGACTACTTATAGTAGTTAACTAGTATCTATCCTTTTAGCAAACTTTATTATAAGATTTTATAGTAGGAGATATAGTAATTTAATCTTAGAACTGCTAATATTTAGACTAGCTTAGATAATAGTTATTATATAACTTATACTTCTTTATAGAGTTTCTAGAACCTCTTTAACTAGCTGCTTTTAAGGCTTATTTAGATTATACTCTATCTTTAATAGGGGGTTCTAAATTAATAGTAAAGAGCTTTCTATTCTTTCTAGAAAGCTTCTATTAGATATAGAGCTAGTTAATAAGTAAGGTATTAAAAGATAAATATAAGTAGAAGGAAAAAAAAAGATAAGAAGTCTAAATCTAATTAAATTTATAAAGTAAATAAATTAGTTAGAAACCCTAAAATAGCTACTTATATAATTATACTTTATCTTTTATTTATATTTACCTTATAGTAATCTATAAATTTTCTCTCTTTTAGTATTCTTTATTACTCTATTATTTATAATAGTAAGTTCTCCTAGATTAGACCCTTATAGGCTAGACCCTTTTAGATTAGAAGCTTTTAAACTACTAGATATTACCTAGCCTATAATAACTTATATAATAACTTATTTCCCTCTTACTAGCTTATAGTGAGACAGGGCAGTGGGCTGCACCTGCGCTCGCGCGCGCCCACTCGCGCCCACCTGCGCCCACCTGCGCCCGCGCACGCCCACGTGCAGAAACCTATGCAAAATATGCCTATAAATACTATGCCTTTGTGCCTATGTTTTAGAGTAGTGTTTTGATATAGATAATAATATTATATCTAAGGTCTTATTCCTTGCCTAGCATTTGCGCTCTTTTTCCTTCTTTCTTTCTTCTCCCGTTTTAATAGAGGTTTATCCAGGATATATTTAGCCCACCCACGCCGTGGTTATTTAGCCTCGCATTAGGCATAACTATCATATATAGTACTAAGCCTATAGCCTAGGAGTCTGACGTCCCCCTAGTTAATATGACCACTTTCTCGCAATCTATGGCTTAGCATTTAATTTCAGCTTGGATCCCTCTTTTTTACGGTTTTTATGCTTTTTATGCTTTTGGCTTTATTTTTGGCATATTGCACCTGTGTGCGCTAATTGGCCCTCTGCAGTGCAAATTTTTCTCGCTTATGCGCGCGTGCGCGCCCACTTGTGCCCCCACTTGCGCCTGACTGCGCCCGACTTTTGCGCCCGAAAAAGCCCCACGTAGCCGGCCCGCTGCGCCTGATATGCTGTGCCTGCTGTGCCGCGCCTGCTTGTGCCCAGTTACGCCTAATTACGCCTAATTACGCTATTGCATGCCCACCTGCATATGCGCCTAGATATGCCAGATCCCACCTACCACTATGACACTTTGATATACTGGTTTGGAAGGGGCTTCGAATAAGCCCGGTAAAAGAGGCCATAGTTCTAATATGCACTGCTGCATACTTAAGAGGAAAAGATAGTTATTTAGGTATTAATAATGGGGAGGCAGAGATGGCCTAGATAGTTATTATGCAAGTTATTGCGTTATTGCATTTTAGAGGCTATGGGTTTAACTGGTTTTTGGGACTTTTTTTTTATCCTGTGGAGCTTTTTTTTTCTTTTTTTATGCATTGCGCATAGGTTTGGGGAGGATTGAGACAGGGTAGTGGGCTGTACCTGCGCTCGCGCGTGCCCACTCGCGCCCACCTGCGCCCACCTGCGCCCGCGCGCGCCTATGTGCAGAAACCTATGCAAAATGCGCCTATAAATACTGCGCCTTTATACCTATATTTTAGAGTAGTGTTTTGATATAGATAATAATATTATATCTAAGGTTTTATTTCTCGCCTAGCATTTACGCTCTTTTTCTTTCTTTCTTTCTTCTCCCGTTTTAATAGCTATAATTAAAAATTATTATTTTTATTCTTAAAACCACTTAACTTTTTCTCACCTTCTAGAAAACTTTACTATAATATCTTAAATAGATTTAACTTAGAAAATATATACTATAGTTAATAGCTTCTAAATTAAAGCAAAAAGCAATTATAAAATTATTCTAGACTTTTCCTTATAGAACTTCTTATTAGATATAGTTTTACTAAGGCTATAATTTAATCTTAGAAGAGCTAAAGTTACTTTATAAATATTATTAATAATCTTTTACTTATTTTATAATTAAGAACTCTAATATAAGTGCTATATAATAATATCTTAACTTAAAAGTATATCTTTATACTTAGTATAATAGTAATAATATAATAGCTATAAGTTAGTTTATATATTTATAGTAATCTTTTATAGTAATTTAGATTTAGGAGGCTTATAATATATCTACTTTAAACTAATAAGTATTAGTTTACTTTATTATTAATACTAACCTTTCTCTTAATTCTATTATAAATCTTACCTTTAAGAACTTTTATTTATATCTTAATTCCCTTTACTACCTACTATCTTAATAAATCCTCTAAAAATAGGTAGCTAAAGAAGCCTTATAGATCTAATAAACTACTCTTTAGTTAATTCCTCCTACTACTAATATCTCTCTTATAATTAATATCTAGAGTACTTCTAGCTTAAAATACTTTCTACTTAGTATTTTTTATTATTTTATTAATTAGTAATAGAGGTTATAATAAGTGCTTCTTAGTGCTATTAATATAACTAATAGATATATAGTAATTAAGTAAGTTAGAGCTCTATTAAATCTCTTTAAGGAAATATACTAAAAGATATATAAAACTATTAACTTTTAGACTATTTTAGCAGATAATATAAGTTCCTTTAAGCCTAAAGTTTTAGCTTAGAAACTTATAAAAGATTTAGTATCTCTAGTCTAGCTAATATATTATATTTGCTATTTAGCCTATATCTTTAATCTAATTATTAGAGCTATTTTTAAGGCTTTTTAGATTCCTATAATAGATATATTTATAGAGTCTTAGCTATTAACTACTTACTTAAAAGATAAGAAGGACTCTAAGAATAATAACCTATTTAACTTAGATAGCTAAGATCTAGATACTAGAAATAATATATCTCTTAGTCTATTTAGAGATATTATTTAAAAAGTAAGTATAAATATTTAGAAATTATCTATATACTAATAGTTATTTAGATTTAGTTTCTAGCTATTTCTCTAAAACTATCTAGTAAGAAGATATAAGAGTTCCTTAACTTCTAAAAATCTACCTAGAAAAATTAGTAACTATTATACCTATTTTATAATATTAAGATAAGATAGAACTCTACTATACTTATATATATTTATATAAGAGAGCTTAAGATAATAATTTTAGCTTAAGTTAAAAAGCACTTTCTTTATACCTAGTTTACTTTTACTAAGGCTAATTAGAAAGCTTTTAATATTTTACTTAATATTACTAGCTCCTTTTTGCTTTTTACTAACCTTCTTAGCTAGTTAAATAACCTTACTTCTAGCTATACCTTTACTTTATTATAAGTTATAATAGTTTACTTAGATCTTTATACTACTATATTAAAGGAAAAAGTATTATATAAAGATTATATCTAAATAATAGTTTTTTAAATAGCTACTAAGAACAGATAAGATAAGCTATATAAGTATATTAAGAAGCTTATTAATAAGAAGTCTTTTAAGGTATATAGTATTACTATATTACTTACTTCTAAATCTAGAACCTTAATTATAAGTATATATAATATATAATTCCACTTTATAAACTTTTTTGAGGATTTACTCTCTTCTACTATACTCTAGACTTAAATATAATAAGACTTTATTAAGGTTTATACTAAGTAATACTATAAAGATATAGAGTATTATAGTACTAGTAAGTAAGCTATAACTTAGAAATTATAGTATATATTATATAGTTTACTATTATATAGTTTAAAGAAAAAGGTATTTATAGTAATCTAATATAGTAATTAATTATACTAACTAGTTATAGGAGAAGCTATTAATATTTTAAGAAGCTTAAAATATTTATAATAACTTTTTTAATACTAGTATATAATATTAATAATATATTAGTTTTATAGCTAATATAACTAGTTATATATCTTATAGAAACTATATAGTAATTTTAGATTTGCTTAG
>JAVHLV010000238.1:0-104515 GCA_036785495.1 Colletotrichum neosansevieriae | reverse complement strand
ATTTTATTAAAAATTAATCTAAATTCTTTAAAAATAGTAATAACTTTCTTATCTAGCTCTATTTATTACTTAACTTCCTCTAGTAGGTTATATAAGCCCTTAAATACTTATTAAATCACTTTAATATCTTAATATATCTTTATACTATTTAATATTATATCTAACTCTTTCTTATTTTTAACTTTATTAATTTACTAATTATCTCCTATAAATTCTAAGCTTACTACTATATTAAATTTATTAATAATAGCCTCTATTTCCCCTCCTCTATAGAAGATATAAAAGCATATTAATATTATAAAGAGATAAAGCAGTTTATTTTAGTAATAATTTCTAGAAAGTAAGTAGTTAAGTCTTCTATATAGAATAATAATAGAATATTAATCTTAATATTCCTAGACTAAAGGACTCTAATAATCTAGTTCTATATATAATCTAAGGTTATTCTAGTCTTTAAGATAAAAGGAGCTTCTAGCACTAAGTTCTTATTATAGATATTTTCTAGAAAAATAAAAAAGCTAATATCTTAAATTATATTACCTTTAATATAGATATTATCTATAATTATATCTATAAATTAGGTTCTCTACTCCTTATTAGTAATTCTATAGATTTCTATATTAATCCTAACTATATTGCTCTATAAGCCTAGATATCTAATATATCCTTTACTAATAAGATTAATTACTAAGCTACTATTAATAATTCCCTTAATTAGTATATTTATAGAGCTATAAAGAGTAATTATAATCTATTAGTAAGTTATAATAAAGTCTAGGATAGTAATATATCTTAGTAATAGAAGAAATATAGAATCCTATTTCTTAGTTATAGTATTTATTTTAAAGATAGGATTAATTATATAGTAGTTAAACTATACTTACTTAGTCTGTAAATTCTTATATAAGATTATAGAAATAGTAGCTAAAGTTACTTAGCCTTTAAAATAGTTTTTATTATTATTCTATTAGTCTATCTGCTCTTATAGCTTCTTATTACTAGCTTCTATTTTATTAAATTAATCTAGAAGTATAATATTAATAGGAATAAAGATCTCTTATACCTTTAAATTATATCTATTTTTATATTTATTAATTATTATTTTAGTAGTATTATAAACTATTCTATTCTAGTCTAGCTAGTTTTAATAAAAAAAGGTTTTAGGAATAGCTACCTTTCTATTTACTCTCTTACTATATAGCTCTAATATAAGTATATAGCTAGTTTATAAATTACTATATTAAATCTAAGACTTATCTTATTCTTCTTATCTCTATTATTTAACTAGGTCTTCTAGAATATTCTATAATATAATATTATTAGTATCTTTTTTATTATTAAGAAGTTTAGTAACTTACTAAGTAATTTAAATTAGAGAATCTCAGACTATAGATAGGTCTGCTATTTAGAAGGCTTATTAAATATAAATATTATAAGGTTTAGAGTAATAGCTTCTAGCCTTTACCTATTCTATAATAATAATATCCTTAACTAGATTAATATATTAGTTTCTAGGCTTAAAGCTAAAGAATATTATATTAATAAAGTTATATAACTATATTATATCCTTTTCTTAATCTATAAAGCTAATAGATTACTTAGAGTATAGTCTGTTATAACTAATAACTTATATAATCTCTTCTATTAGTTTTAGCTACTACTTTTCTACTATTCTACTAGCAGCTACTATATAGTTTATAAAGCTATCTTTATTAATAAGAATATATCTTAAAATTATCTAGCTATCTATTCTCCTAGCTGTATAGCCTTTATTAATAATACCTGCTTTAACTTAGATATTAGAATTAAAGGTGCTAATAAAGTAGAAAGGTGCTATATAGTAGCAAACTCCCCTCTAGCTAGCTTTAAGGTACTTAATATAGCTAATAATAATATAGACTACTACTCTGTAAAACTAGTAGTATCTAAAAGCCTAAAAAGGTATATATTACTATAGTCTCTCTTACTAAAAGCCTCTATAGCCTCCTCTTTCTCTACCTCTTCTAAACTCTTAATATTATTAGTAGCTGCTTTAGTAGTTATTATAACTAGCTTATAGATAATAGTACTGCTATTATTAATATTAAGTCTGTATATTATTCTAAGATTATTATTTATATAGTTTAGTAGCTTCTATAGTATTTAAGTTAAAAGTGTTATTTTCTTAGCTAGTAACTCTCTTAATAAGGCTTAGAATATCTATTTTATAGTTAGCTCTATTAATATTAAAAGTTCTAAAGTTTTCTATAAGAGAGTTAATAATTAAGCTTATAGTCTATACTATAGAAGGTTTCTTAGTCTTAGCCCTCTATCTTATTAGAATTATCTTTATAGAGACTTAAAGTATAGTTATTAGTTTAGGCTTAATAAAGCCTAATAGTTATTAAAGTTTCTGCTAAGCTATAAACTATTTAATTAAAGTATCTTTAACTATAACCTATTACTTTAAAATAACTTTAATAAGTTAGCAGTTAAGACTTTAAGCTATAGCTCTTATTACCCTCTCTAAAAAACAATAGTAAGTAATATAAATAAGTTTAGTATCTATAAGTTCTAGATCTCTATATAGAATAGCCCTCTATTAAAGCTAGTAAATAGTAATAATTAATACTATAATCTATAAAGAGTTATTATTCTTAATATAAGAGCCTATAACTAGGTTCTAAAAATTCTTATTAGGGTTCTATTAACACTTTAGGTCTATAAATCTAAATTAGTGAAGAAGTTTCTCCTTAGCTTCCTTCTAGGTCTTAGTCTTATTAATACAGAATTATACTATATCTTAATAATTACTAAAGCTATATATATAAACCTTATTCTTTATATTTCTATTAATTTTATAGTAAAGCTTAGAAAGACTCTTATAGTCTATAATAAAGTCTAAGATATTAGTTTTAATAAACTTAGGCATACTAATAGAGTAGGGAGTTATTATAGCTATAGTAGAATATCTTATTAGAAGATTAGCTAGAACTATAATATCTTAATTAGTATATATCCTCTTAGGTAAATAATAAGAACTAGGAGATAATATCTCTATTTCCAGAGAGAGATTTATAGACCTATCTATACTATCTTTAAAAGCTAGCTATTTTATAGCTTATAGTTATATCTCACTAAATAAAGTTTCTATAAACCTCTTCTTAAGCTGCTTTCCCTTATTAAAAAATAATCTAATATCTAAGTTATTACTTAAATAAGAAGAAGATATAATACTTATAGAGTTATAAATATTAAGTTTATTATTATATAGTTAAAGTAATAAAGCTTTCTAAGTAGAAAAGTAAATTTATTATTATAATATCTTCTAAATAGAAAGATAAAGTAGGTAATTATAACTCCTTTAAATAATAAAAAAGGAAAAAATAATATAAACTAAATAAATATAGAAAGGTCTCTTAATCTTAATCTTACTACTCTAGGCTTTTATAGATCTACTTTAAGTCTTATTACTTAATATAGAAGGGTCTCCTTAATAATACTTCTATTTTAGAAGACTTTATAGCTTTACTATATTAAAATATCTTAAATATTAATATTCTTTACTCTTAGCACTTAAGGCTATACTAGTAAGGGGTTTATTAGTATTTATTTACTAATCTAGTTAATCTCACTATACTTATTAGCTTAGTAAGACTACTAATCACTATATTAATCTTAAATATAGCTATCTTAGCTACTCTAGCTATAACTTTACTAATTAAATAATAGTAGTATTAAAAGTATATAAGAGAGGGGGAAAAGGAGTATGCTTACTAAAACCTACTAATAGTATATAAAAGGAAGTATATTAGAGTCTTTATTATTCCTACCTTAATTCTAAGAGAATATATAGCTATTACTATTTTTATAAACTAAGATAAGCCTATAAATATCTTTCTCTATCTTTCTATATTAGCTATTAATTATATTATTATTCTTTATTATTTATAGATTTTTTAGGCATATTATTATATTTAAAGTAAATCAGTTATATATATATATATATTAATAGTGGGGATATATAGATATAATAAAAGCACCCTACTCTCTGAGAAGCCTTTAAAGGCTATTAAAAAGAGTAAAAGAATCTACCTCTAGATACTATTAATAAAGGCTAGAACTATTAAAACAGGCTGAGAACCTCAAGACAAAAACAATAAAACCACACACTCCCACATACTTATATAGAAATATTATAATATTACAGCTTTATATCTAGAGGCCCTAGAATAAAGAAAAGGATCTCTCTAAGTATAATAACCTTATTATAGATATAATCTATTAAGCAAAAGTAATAAAAGCTTCTAAATAATAAGATAAACTATAATAATACTAACTAATAATACTTCTCTATCCTCCTCTCTGCTCTTAATAAGGCAAAAAGTTCTGCTATACTATACTAACTAATATACCTATTTAGGCACCCTCTAAACTAGGCTATTTATACTACTCTATCTTAATTATCCCTTATAGTCTTACCTTAACACTCTATAAAGAAGACTATATACTAAAGAAAAATTATATAAATAAAAGCTACTATTTATAAAGAAAAAAGCACTCCTTATACTACTTAATTACTCCTCCTAGATTATTACAGACCTAATCACTTCTTTCTATAGTTATACTATTTTAGTTTTCTTTATCTAAGCTTATCTTCTATAAGCTTATAAGCCTTATCCTAATCTAAACCTTACTTATATTATTTCTATCTATACTAGCTAGGCAGCTATAAAAAGTAGTAACTATAGTTACTCTTAGAAATATTATCTTTAATTTATTACTAATAGTTAACTCACTCTATAATATAGTTCTTATAGCTATTATAAGTAGGCTAAAGAATATTAAATAAAGCTAAATATAGAGGATATTTTCTAATAATAATAGTTTAGTATAGCATTAAAGTAGGAGAGCATAAAGGGATTATATCTTATCTAGTATTAAGCAGTCTAACTAGCAAAATAAAAGGATTAAATAGAGTTAAACCTAGATCTATAAGGCTAGAGTTATTATTACTAGGAGGCAGTAGAGTGCTATAGAAACTAAAAGCTAGTAAGTCTAGGTCTATAATAGTATAGAAGCTAGCCCTACTAGAGTAATAAGGACTAGGTTTCCTACTATTAGACTTACTAACCTAACCTTCTATATAGTATAAAGTAAAAGTCCTTATAAAAAGCCTTAGTACTTTAAGAGGTAATAAAAAAGAGAGCATTCTAGATACTAAAAGCTATATCTTACTAGTATTACTATATAATTTTACTATAAAGAGGTCTATCTAAGATATCTATAAAGGTTTATTACTATAAAGTATAGAGCATTTTATAAACTTAGCAGTAATCTTTAAGATATACTAAGTAATAATTTAAAATTAATTCCTTCTCACCACCCCTTTTATAGCTACTACTAATACTATACTATTAATAATACCCTTATAAATATAAACTCTAACCCAATCTACTACTCTAAGGCTATATATCTATAAATTCTACTATTAGAGCTAGGATCTAACTATAATATTCTTCTAAAGGAGGGTATAAATATTAATAAAAGCCCTAAAAAGCTTATAGTACTAGAAGAGGTCCTCTATAGCCTCTATAAATAGTCTATTAAAATTTCTACTCTAAATTAGGTTAGTATAGTAAGTAGTTCCCCTTTTCTAGTTTACTACTATTATTACCTAGTAGTTACCACTATACTAAATATAAAAGACAGTAATATCTAACTAAATAAGTAGGTTATAATAGATATCTATAATTAATAATATTAAGACTTAATACTTACTAAGAGAGAGCACTACTCTTATTTACTAAGTAACTTATCTTTTTAAGGTCTATATATATTTACCTAACCTATATATATTAAACTTAGTAAGGTAATATATCTCTTCTACTTTAAGATAGATTCCTATTACTAATTCCCCTTAAATATTATAGAAATAAGTAAGGTAGTATTAAGTAACTAATAGAAGCTACTTAGCCTATCCTCTAGTTATATTAAACCTATAGTAAAATTAGGTTTATAAAGATAGTATAGTATTCTAACTTAACTTAATATACTAGTTAGATGCCTCCTTTTCCTCTATTTTATTCTTTAGTAGTTCTAGATTACTAGCTAAACCTATAACTAGGAGTTCTAGAATACTATAAGAGTTATTAATATAAATAGGTTATTTAGAATTATTAGTATAGTAAGAGCTATAATCTAAGTAAAAAAAAGGCTTATTATTATAAAGATTAAAGGCTCTCTCTCCTATCTATCTATTTTCTTAGTATATAGTAGTAATAATCCTATTTTAGTAGGTATAGTTCTATATAATATTAACTATAGAGTAATTATTAATAATATCTCTTACCCTAGTATTATAGTTCTTAGATAGACTTAGATTTAGGTCTATAAGAAGCTTAATAGATATATTAATAGGTATAAAAGCTCCTACTACTTAAATATTAAGTATAGATATTTTAGGGTTAAGATTAAGTATCTTAAGGTATCTAAGATAGAGCTATACTAGGGTTAATCCCTCTATAGATATAAAGTTAGAGACTATAAAGTTCTAAGTATAAATTATCTTCTAAATCTTCTTATTATATAGCAGAAAGATAATCTTTTTAATATACTTAGCCTTATTAGTAGTCCTTAATAGGGTTAAAAAGACTATACTATCTACTTCTAGATTCCTATTATAGAACTTAGAAATAATTTAATTTATCTATATATTAAAGATCCCTTTAAAGAAAGAACTAGTCTAGTACTTAGCTAACCCTAGTTATATATAGTAATAAAGCTATTTAAGGCAGAGTATATCTAATATCTATAGCTACCCTTCTTAGAGTTAGAATATATAGATAACTTTAACTAAGTGCTTAAGAATAGATATTATATTATTAAGAAGCTTATAGATAGCTATTATAAACCTAATTAGTATCTTAAAATATAATTCCACCTTCCTATTATACTAGAAGTTATTATAGAAATAGGAAAAGCCTAAAAGTTAGTTAATAAGTAAGGCAGAGTAGAAAACCACTTTTTTACTAATACTCTTTTTAATTAGTAATTAGAGAATAAGTATAATAAGCTAGCTTTTCTATATAGCAGCTCTACTATCTTTAATTCTAATATTAATAAAGGTATAGTGTTATTTAATAAGGCTAATCCTATTAGAAAGGTTATAAATAAGAAGTTAAAAACTAGTTTCTATATTAAAAGCTAAAAGGGGAGTCTTAGTCTAAATAGTTCCTTATAGATTAAATAAGTTAACTATAATAGCTAGCTCTTTTTTATTCCCTTTAGCCTAGCCTAGTTATTAAGATCTAGTAGGTTAAGGCTATTAGAGATAAATATAGAGTTAAGCTATAGAAATACTAGAGTAAAGCTATTAAAGCTCTTTATATTTAAAGTCTTTATTTAGCTTAAGAGGGAATTAGAAGCAGAAAAAAAGCACCTACCTAGCTAAATACTGCTTATTAATTCTTATAGCTAGAATATTTAAGATCCTTCTAAAAAGAATAAAGTTAGCAGATATAACTATAGTCTCTAAGAGCTTACTATTCTACTTATCTCTCTTTTAAGAAAACTTCTCTAAAGCAGTAATAAGGAATATTTCTTTAACCTAGATATTAGTGATTTTAGTAGGAGAACCCTTAAGCAAAAATATTATTAAGAATAGAGTAAATAGAGATAATTATAGACTTAATTAAAGCTTTTAGTAAGGAGAAAAGGTTATATAAGTAGTATAGAAGGGCAAAGATCTATAATATTATAAAGAGAGAGTTATATATAGGTAAGTATAGATTAGAGCAGAAATTTATACTTAAATATCTATAAAAAGAGCTTAGAGTATAAATTAAGTTAAGCTATAATACTAAATTAATTATTAATAGGTTAAATCTATTTATATTAAGAGAGATAAAATAGTTATTTATATATAGATTAAAGAAGCAGGCTACTAATTACTAATTATTAACTAACTAGAATAAAGAGATAGAATAAGAATAGATAGTAGAAGGAGGCAGTTATAAAGGTTAACTCCTTTTCATATCTAATTAATCTTAACTATAAAGAAAGCTTAACCTTTTAAGTAAATAATTTAGTAAGAAGCAGGATAACTAGATTATATAACTAAACCCCCTTTAGCTCTTCTCTAGCTTTTTCTTCTTCCTTTATAATATAATAAAAATAGTAATTCCTCTTTTATATCTATAAAGTATAACCTTAAGCCTTTTTTAGTACTTATTAGTTATAGCTTCTATTAGAAACCCTAATAATCCTTATATACTAACCTAGCTAAGAAAGTATATCTTCTAGCTCTTTATAAATAAACTAGTCCTTAATAAGAGAGACTATAACTCCCCTCTATATATTAAGCCCTCTATTAACTTCTTTATAGTAAGTAGACTTACTCTTTTAGCTCTTACTTTATATATTTACTAACCTTCTTATATAGATTATAGTATTTCTTATATAATACTTACTTAAACTTCTAAAACCTTTTCAGCTATATTAGAAAGTAAACTTCTATATAAAAGTCCTGCTTTTAGATAACTATAAGATTATTATTTATTAGTTCTAGGAAGCTTATACTAGTCCTCACTACTAAAGCATAATAGAGAAAAAACTACTATTCTATAAGTATATCTTTATTACCTTAGTAGTTATAAGCACCTTTAAACTTTAGCTAGTAAAGATAATTAATCCTAATAAACCTAAAGTTAGCTATAGCTTCTATATTTAAGCTAATAGAGGTTATAACATAGTCCCTTATAGCAGTTATAAGTAGCATACTTACTCTCTCTATAATAAAGCTACTAAGGCTTAGATTTATAAGTTATACTTTAAGTATATAAGTATACCTAGTAATACTTATACTAACTATCTTTACTATAAATAAGATTCTAAGTGTTTCTTTAACTTTAAGGAAAACTATAAAGCTTTTAGCTATAATATAGATAATCTAGAGTAATAGAGCAGTAAATTTAAGGAGGTAGTTACCTAATTCTAAATTAACTAGCAAACTATAGAGAGGTTTAGAGTAACTTATCTAAGGTTTAAAACTATAGTAGAGCACTATAAGACTTAGCTAAAGGAGTATAAGTCTAGGTTACTATTTATCCTTACTAATCACCTTCTAGCTAATTTAGATATTCCTATTCTTAATAAGAGAGAGCAGGTTAAAATCCTAACTAGGGTTTAAAAAAGAAAAACAGGAAAAAGAAAGAACTAATATAATATTCTATATATATAGCAGTCTTTATAGATCTAAAAATATAATTTAATAAATAAAATCCTCCTTATTTAGCCTTAAAATACTTTAATATATATACTCTATATAAAGTAATATAGGAGAAATCAGAAAAAACTAGGAAAAATCATATAAAGTCTTAGTAAATTAAGTAAAATTAACTAGCTATAATAATACTTTTCTAATATAGTAGAGCACCTCTAAATATAGATAGGAGAGTTTCTTTATCCCTAGTTTCTTTAGTAATATAACTACCTATAGCTAGAAAAACTCACTAACCTAACTACCTATATAAAGCTATAGTCATATAAAAGGATAAACAAAGAGTTAATTTAAAAGCAAGAACATTATTATAAATATAAAATAGATAAATAATTACTATAGAAGTAGAAACTAAAAAAGAGTAAACAGATAACATAAAATAATATAATATTATACAGAAACACCCCCCCCTTAAAACACTAAGTATAGAAGTCTAATCTAGAGCAGTAGTATAAAAAACAACTAGCTAGGCACTATAAATATAGCTAAACTATTAAAGTTAAACTATAACTTAAAGACTTTCTAAGCAATAATAAGCTAGAACCTAATACTTAAAGTAAAAGGCTATTTAGTTAAAGTAGGAGGCTATAAAGAGGGATCTTTTAGAATAAGGCATAGAATACCTAAGCAGTAACAAAGAGAAACAGAGCACCCTAATTACCAAAAAGGTTATAGTATACTCCTAATAGGTCCTATATAGTAGGACTTACTATAAGCATAGCAGTAACCTCAGTAATATAATCTCTAATATAACTATAATACTCAGGCTTAATACTACTATTACTAATAAGATTAGAACTATAAAGGTATAAGAGCAGACTTATATAGTAAGTAAGATAATATAGATATAAGTAGGCTAGTCTTAGTATTATCTCTAAAGTCTATTCTAATATACTAAGCTAGGAAATTATAGTTAAGTAATTAAGGCAGAAAGTATAGCAAAGCTCCCCCTAAGAGTATAAGCCTTATCTATTATAGATACAAAAAGGTATATTCCTCTATAGCAGCACTAATTCTAATAGGTTACACTATATTATCCCCTATCTTAGTATACTAACTATTCCTAACTAGATTAAATAGCTAAAGCTTTATATAAAGTTTCTATATCACTCTTATCTAGTTAAAGGCCTCTTTTAGAGCCTATAAATATGCCACTAAGTATATAATCTACTATAAAATATCACTATCTAGATTGCTTATTAATAGAGAGTTAGTATTATTAAAGTTAGTAAAAGGTTCCTCTACTTCTTCTTTATCACCTTTATTAAGATAAGAGTAACTATAAGTAGAGTAAATCTTATTAAGTTAGTCTATAAAGTTAAGTTTATACTAATTAATATCTTCTAGTTTCTAAAAACCTTCTAGAGCCTTAATAAACTTCTTTAAGCAGTTCCTAATATAAGTTAACCTATAAAGAGGTTTCTCTATAAGAGTCTTAAGCTAATATAAAGTATTATTAAGAGTCTTTAAATAGATCCTAAAGGGGCCTTTTTAATAATAGTTAAGCTTAGTATCTAAAAACTTATCTATATACTATTTAATATTAAATACTAAAATAAGGTTACCCACTCCTAATTCCTAAATATATAAAATATAGTATTTCTAGTAATTAAACCTATCTATAATATACTTATACTAAGCTATAATTATCTTCTATATAGTAGTATAGTTCTTATTAAGCTATTTAAAAGCTCTTATCTATATAAGGAGCTCCTCCTTAGGTATTATTACCTAGTTCTATACTAGCACTCTCTAGATTAGCATAAATATCTTAATTAGAGTTATAGCTTTATATTTATAGAGTAAATAGAAGGGGCTATAGCTAGTTAAGGCTCTAATAGAAGTCCTATTAGCAAATAGTATAGCTTAAAAGGATAGCTAGAAGTCCTTACCTATATTCTTTATCTAAGTAGTAAGAGTATATATAATAGTCTAGTAGCTAACTTTAATAGTACTATTAATATATAGGTTATAAATAGTAGTGACTTTTCACTTAAACCTATACTTATAGTTAAATTTAATAACCACACTCTTATTCTTAGAGCCTCTATTAATAATAAGTATACTATAAAGCCTATAGTAATAAATAATATCTTCCTATATAAACTTAGTAATAAGGTGAGAGTTAGCTTACTATATCTACTAAGCCTCTACCTATTTAGTTAGGAGGCACCAGGCTTTAACTATATCCTATTTACTAACCTTCTATATATCTAACACTATATAAGTAAATAGTAGCTCTAAGAGCACTAAGAAATAGTAAAGGTTATCTATATACCTAGGCCTATACTTCTAATAATCTTCACAAATTTAGACTTATTTACTAACTTATTAATAGAGGCTATATTAGTAATACCGCTCTACTAACTGTTTAATAACTATATTATATCCTCTATACCTACTTTCTTAGTATACTTTTATAATAAGCTTAATTTAGGTCTATAAATTATCTATAACTTATTATAGAATAGGCTTATATATACTAAAATATATAAATAATAACTTATCTTTTAGAAAGAATTTTCTAACCTCCTCCTTAAACTTATAGTATAAACTAGGCTTAATTCTATCTAGCTATTTTAAGGTACTAAAATAGTAAGCAATTTAGTATAAATAGTAATTCTAGTATAAAGAGCTATCTAGTATAGTATTAGAGATATCTATAAGCCTCAGAGACTCTTATAGAATATTATTAACTTTAGTAATAAGAATCTTAATAAAGCAAACTCTATCTCTATCTACCTACACTTTATTAAAGAAAGAGATAGTAATTAGGTCTATAAAGAAGATTTACTTATTAATCTAGTTATTAATTTCCCTTTAATATCTTAGTTAAGCTTATCTAATAGTCTACTAAGTTTATAAGATAATTTATTAGCTATAATATTCTAGCTTCTAGATAGGTACTTAACTTTAAAGTTAAATATATAAATCTATAAGATTTATTAAATAATAAGGGCTCTAGATAGGTTAGAGGTAGCACTATTAAGCTAAGTAATAAGGGTCTTAGTATCTATTTTTAGTATAAAGTAGCACCTATAGAGATAAAAGCAAACTTATTTAAGAGCCTTAAATATACTTCTTAACTCCTTCTTTCTAATATTATAGTTTAGCTTTATACTAGCCTATAAGCTACTTTTATATCTAGAAACTATATACTTACTATTAATATATTAACTAAGAATAGCACTCTAACTAAGGCCACTAGCGTTAACTATAAGATAGATTTCACCTATATTAGCGCTATAGTTAAGCCTAATAAGGACAGAAATAGAAATAGGTTAGTCCTTAAAAGTATTTATAGCTAACTATTAAAGCTAGTTCTATTTAAATAGAGCATTCTTCTTTAAGAGTACTATAAGTAGCCTAGCTATAGCTAAAAACCCCTAAATCTAAATATAATAAAATATTATAATACTAAGAAAAGATCTAAGGTTAGTGAGGTTATTATAGACCTCCTATTCTCTAATTTTAATAATCTTTAATTCCTCTAACCTTTAGCTATTAGTACTATAAATATATCCTATAATAGTAACAGATTACTAAGCCTACTATAATTTCTTAATAGTAATAGTATAGCTAGCTAACTTAATATTAATAAGAACCTTATTAATATTCTAGATATACTCTAGAATATATCTATATAGTCTAGAGTAACTAAGAACTTCTTTATTATTTTATTTTGAGGTAGAGCTCTTAATAGCTATATTATTAAGAAAAGCTTTATAGTAGGTTAGAATTAGGTTATATAGAATTTATATTATAACTCTTATAAACTAGGCTATAAAGTTAGTAGCTTCTTAAAGCAGGATATATATCTAAAAGAGACTAATTAGTATTATAAAGGTTATAATATTATAGCTATATAGATCTAGTAGAACTTAGTTATACCTAGAAAAGAAATCTAATAGTAAGAGAAGCTAGCATATTATAAAGTCTTCTAAAAACTTATTACTAAATAGGAGTAAAGCTATATTATATAAGGTAATAGTATTAACCTTAGTTATAAAGTTAATAAGATATATCTTCCTATCCTTCTTTCTAACTAAAAAGAAGGGGTTTTAGTAAGCTATATAGCTTTACTTAAGGATACCCTTCTTTAGCTTATCCTTTAAGATTATTATTATATTACTCTCTAAAGCTTTTAAAATTAGTATACTTCTTACTTACTAAGCTTTATAAGAAATAACTCTAATTACTTATAGAGGAGCTATAAATAGATAAATAGATCTATAATACTTAAAACTCTATATAAGGGCTTTCTCTCTATTACTTAGAACTTTAAAGAGAAGCTTTTTCTCTTTTAGGTTAAGGTAGTCTACTATTACTAAGATCTTATTAAGTTATTCTACTATAAGTTACTCCCTCTTAGAAATAGTTAAAAACTTTAGTTAAATAAGGTTTATAAAGGTGCTTTTTAATACTAATCTAAGGTTCTCTTTCACTTTTATCTAAGCTTTTAATTTCTACTCTAGGTCTTTTTTAGATACTAAGCTATTAGAAAGTAAGTTATTAACTAACTAAACTTTCTTATCTTTTATCTTATATATTATATTAACCTCTCTATATATAAAGAATAGAGTATTATTATAGATATAATTAGTTCTTAGCTTATTCTAAATTCTTATTAAAACCTTTTCCAGGAGATTCTTTCTCTAATAAGACTAATAGTATACCTAAGTATTAGCTATATTAAATCTAATTCCCTATTCTAAGTTAAATAGATTTATAAAGAGTAAGGAGTATATTTTAGTAAAAAGGAGAAGTTACTAAAGCTTTTTATTAGTTATAAACTTTAGTAAGTTAGTCTTATATACTACTTACTCCTTATAATACTTCTAGATAATAGAGTTAAATCCCTTAACTATATAGCTAAGAGCTCTAATATACTTAGATCCTCTTATATTAAGGATACTAATAGCAGTCTTTTAGTCTCTAAAAAGAGTAGCCTTACTATATATAAGGAGATACTTAGCTATTTTAAATAATATAAGCTTAGCACTATTATATAGCTTAGTAGAAATTAGCTCCTCCTTTTACTAATAGGATAGCTAGTCTCTATTTCTACTTTATTTCTAGAAAAGGAGAGGTTTACTTAGAATATTAGTTAGAAGTACTAAAACCTCTTCTACCTTATAGCTAGATATATAGTTAGGATCTATATAGTTAGCTTCCTTCCTCTTCCTCTAATAGTAATATCTATAAAACTCTTTTAAAAAGGGTTTATAATAGTTAAGGTACTACTTATCTTTATAGAATTAGTATCTAGAAGTATACCTTTATAATTCTAAAATAGTCTAAATAATTACTTCTATTCTTAGTATAATAGCCTGCTTAAGAAAGACTTTAAGTATTATATAAAAGATATTACTATCTTTATTAAATATTACTAAAACCTCCTTATTCTCCTCTAATTCCTCTTAGACCTAGAAGTTAAAGCCTTTTAGTAACTTAGCTTTTACTACTAATATTACCTCCTCTAATATATATAGGCTAAACTAGCTTTTCTAATTATAAAGCTATAGTTATAAACTCTCACTTAGTTATCTATTAATTCCTATAATTACTAAGCTAGCTACTATATTAAGATTAGTAGTAGCAGCCTCTATTTTCCCTCCTTTATAGAAATTAAATAGACTTACTAAGTATAAGAGAAGCTAGTAAGGTTAGAGAGTATAGTAATAAAGTAACTAGTAGAATCTAAAGTATAGAATATTAAAGAAGTATAGATTTTCTAATTGCTAGCTTAAAAGATACTAATTATCTAAGTTAGTAAGTATTCTAGTATTATCCTAATATATATAATAAACAGAGCTCTAAGAATTATATTCTTAAATATCTCACTATACAGACTAATAAAGAAAGGTATATTAGATATATAATAGCTACTAATATAGATATCCTTAACTATAATACCCTTAAAAGTTACTATAGCTTAAGTATCTATAAAGCCTTAGACTTTAAGATATATAGAAATAACACTCTCTTATATACTATTATAGCTAATATATTTCTTAGAGATAATATTAATAGCAGCACTAGTATTAATAATTCTATATTACTCTAAGTATATAGACTAGCTAATCCTTATAGTAACCTAAAAGTATAGTATAATAAAGTCCTATATAGTAAGAACTTAGTACTAGTAGATAACTATAATATAGTATAAGCACTCCACTAAATTATTAAGAAAAGTAACTAGTATATTAAGGTCCTCTTTAGGTTAAGTACTAAGTAGAATAATATCTATTATATTAATACCTACTATATCACAGAGAGGCAGTTAACTAAAAACAGAAAGTACTAGGCTATTTATAAAAGCTTAGAAACTATAGATTATATCTATAAAGGGAGGAAAGATACTAATTAAAGGGAAGGGGATTAAGTAGAATACTAAGTAAAAGAGGATTATATCTAAACCCTACCCTTAGTCTAGTATAGCAGCTTTATAAAGTATCTAAACTACTATAGCCTCTTCTTTATAAGCTTAAACTTAAATATAAACCTTAATAGCACTAACCTCTATCTATAAAAGTGCTTTATACTAGAATATAAGAATTAGGTCCACTTATATATTATTCTAATACCTAATTTCTTATATAAGCTAGCTACTTAATTTAGGAGCTTTTATAATATAGCTAAATAGATCTCTCTCTATAAATATAAATATATCTAGCTATTAATTACTATTCTACTAGAAGTAGTCCTAAATAACTAGTTTTATATACTTATAGACTATATTATTATAATTATACTAGACCTAGCAAAGAAAGGATTTAGAGATAGTAACCTTTCTATCTACTTACTTAGCTTATAGGTTCTTAGTAAGGATTCAGCCCTCTAATATTATAATAAAAGATTTAAGTTAAGAGGTCTTAGCAGCTTCTAGAAGGCAATTATTAATTAGAATATCCTTATTCTCTTCTATAACTTCCTTAATATAAAGCTTTAGGAGTAGAGTAGAAAAATAAGTTATATTTAGGTCTATAATATAAACCCTCTTCTTAGATCTAGTAATAAAGTAAGATATTATATAGTAATTCTAAGTTTGCAATTTAGTTATAGTATTAACACCTATATTTACAGAGAGGATAATAGCTAGAGTACTAGGAGCTAGCATATAGATATTAAGGATATTATAGATAGTATCTAAGATTATTATATTAGTAAGAGGGGTCTTTATAGCTAAAATAGGGATTAGAAGCCTTAGAGTTCTCTATATAGTATACTAAGTATACTTATTAGACTACTTATAGCTCTTAAGCTAGGACTTAACTTCCTAAAAGCTTAAAAAGTATCTATAAAAAGTAAGAATACTAGCTTCTAGCTACTTAGTCTTATCTATACTAGCTATAAAGATTAGAAAAGAAATAATTATTAAATTATATTAGCCCTATTAATAGCCTTTATTAATCTCTTTATTAAGAACCTAGATATAGAGGGAACTCTATAAAACGCTAATCTACTAGCAGCCTCTATAAAATAAGTATAGTTTTATATTAGAGAAAGCTCTAGCAGCTTTATAATTCTTAGTAAGATATTCTTCCTCACTATAAATATAGTAGATATTAAAGTTAATAGTCTCTATAAATCTTAGAGGCTTTAGCTAGTAGTAAGATTTAAAACCTATAAAGCCTAAGTAACTACCTCCTCTTAGAGTAAAGAGTATATAGCTATATCCTCTATATATAGAGCTATAGTTATAAAAGTTACTACTATAATAGTTATACTATAAAGGCTCCTATATAAACTAGATATTAAATATATTAGCAGTATATATACTAACTTTATTAATAGCATAATTATATTAAGGAGTATTAATATAGTATTTAGTTTTAATCTACTTAATTTCTATATCTTTAAGGCAGGTAGTAAGGTTATCTATTTAAGCCTTCTAGTTAGAAATACTAATTATCTTATCCTTTAACTTAGCCTTTATAGATAATACTCTTAATTACTCACACTTAAGTATAATAATTAGTATACTAACTAGAGTATCCTCTCTAACACCTTATAGTTATATATATATCTATTAAGACTAAACCTATTTAGTAATTATAACCTCTATCTAGATCTAAGAGACTAGAAGGAGACTTTAATAATTCTTATATAGAATCTTTAAGATATACCTTATAGTCTGCTTAGAGAAGTAGCAGAAAATAATATAGTTAATCTCTATATTAGATAGTATAGAAAGTCTCTTTTTAGCTACTCTATTCTAAAAGTTACTAATCTTAGTAAGGAATTTAGAGATATACCTAGAATTACTAATCTATAGGCTAGAAATAAGGCTTTAAAGCTCCTTATTAAGGTCTAGATAAGTATTTAGGTCTATAATACTATATATCTTATAGAGGTTATCTTTAAGAGAGAGCTAATTATTATACTAAGCAGAAACGCTCTTAAAGGTTTACTAATAAGCCTTAATATAGTGCTAGCTAACTAGAGTAATTATCTTCTCCTTATTCTAGCTATAAAGCTTAGTATAAAATAGATAATCTTTAAAGAAGTTAGAAATATTATTATTAATAAACTTAGAGGCCTCTAAACTATAAGGGATAATTAGAGCAGTAGTATATTACTTTTAGATAGCTTTAGCTAATTCCTTAATCACTTCTATAATACTAATAGTAAGTAGAGAGACTAAGTCTCCTATAAAAAGCATAGCTATAACCTTTATAAATATAACCTTATCTAGCTGCTAGTCTAGGCCTACTCTCTATAGTCTAAGAGAAGCTATACTTTTATAGTTCTTATACTTATTATAGATATCCTTACTAGTATAGATTTAGTAACTAATCTTAGCACTTTAAAACTATAAAGGCAAAGACTTCTTAAATTTATTATTATCTATAGTAATAGAGCAAAAAGCTTGCTTCTAAATACTCTTAAATATAGCTTCCTTAAAGAGTTCTATATCTAAAGTATAGTTCTTAAAGCTAGAAGAGTTTAAAGCAGATATACTAACTTTAAAAGCTCTCCTAGATTCCTTAAAGCATTACTTAAATATAGTATAGAAAGTAGTTAATATAATTTATTATAATTTAATATTAATATTAATACTAAAGTTTATTAATATTTAAATTATCTAATAATAAAAGAGAAGAGTTATATAGCAACTTAATCTATAATAATTAAGTAGATAGAGAGAAAGAGAGCTTTAACCTCTTTCTCTTTCTAGATAGTAGTTATAAATTATAGGCTAGAAGTAGTTATAGCTTCTATCTCTTCTATAAGTATATAGGCTCTCCTTCTTAATATAGCTAGAAGTAGTTATAGCCTCTATTCTATCTATAAGTTTATAGACTCTTTTCTATTCTTTCTTATAAATAATATATAATACTATAATTTCCTTAATCCTATAGATATTAACTATATAGTAACTAAGATAGAGCCTAAATCCCCTTAGTTAAGCTTATTAGCCTAACTAATATTATTAATTTATTACTTTATTACTAATTATTAAGTTCTAGATTATAGAAAGTAGATACTAGCTCTACTTTTATAAGGACTAAGGAGAAAAGAGAAAACTTTTTAATCTAGCAAAATCTAAAGCTATTATAACCAGATTTTCAGGGTCTTAAATATTCCTATTAAAAACTCTAACTATATAGCTATTATACTTAATACTTTCTTAGATTAGGTCTATAAAGAGACTTCTAAATATTATTTCATAAAGTCTATTATTATTACTACTAAGTTTATAAAGTTAATATTCCGTTAAGTAGTTAGAATAATATATTATAGTTCTATATTAAATATAAGCCTATTTATATAGTATAGAAGTATACTGAAACAGGCTGAGAACCTTAAGACAAAAATAATAAAACCACACACTTATATAGGAATATTATAATATTATAGCTTTATATCTAGAAGCCCTAGAATAAAGGAAAGGATCTCTCTAAGCATAATAACCTTGTTATAGATACAATCTATTAAGCAAAAGTGATAAAAGCTTCTAAATAATAAGATAAACTGTGATAATACTAATTAATAATGCTTTTCTATCCTCCTCTCTGCCCTTAATAAGGTAAAAGTTCTGCTATACTATACTAACTAATATACCTATTTAGGCACTCTCTAAACTAGACTATCTATACTACTCTATCTTAATTATCCTCTATAGTCTTACCTTAACGTTTTGTGAGGAAGACTATATACTAAAGAAAAATTATATAAATAAAAACTACTATTTATAAAGAAAAAGGTAATCTCTATGCTATCTAATTACTCCTTTTAGGTTATTATAGACCTAATTACTTCTTTCTATAGTTATACTATTTTAGTCTTCTTTATCTAGGCCTATTTTCTATAAGCTTATAAGCCTTATTCTAATCTAAACCTTACTTATATTATTTCTATCTATACTAGCTGGGCAGCTGCAAAAAGTGGTAACTATAGTTACTCTTAGAGATATTATCTTTAATCTATTACTAGCAGTTAACTTGCTCTATAATATAGTTTTTATAGCTATTATAGATAGGCTAAAGAATATTAGATAAAGCTAGATATAGGGGATATTTCCTAGTAATAATAGTTTAGTGTGGTGCTAAAGTAGGAGGGTATAAAGGGGTTATATTTTATTTAGTATTAGGTAGTCTGGCTAGTAAAATAAAAGGGTTAGATAGAGTTAAACCTAGATTTATAAAGCTAGAGTTATTATTACTAGGAGGTGGTAGAGTGCTATAGAGACTAAAAGCTAGTAAGTCTAGGTCTATAATAATATAGGAGCTAGCCCTACTAAGGTAATAAGGAGTAGGTTTCCTACTATTAGACTTACTAACCTAGCCTTTTATATAGTATAAGGTAAAAGTCCTTATAGAAAGCTTTAGTATTTTAGGAGGTAGTAGGAAGAAGGGCGTTCTAGATACTAAGAGCTATATCTTACTAGTATTACTATATAATTCTACTATAAGGAGGTCTACTTAAAGTATTTATAAAGATCTATTACTATAGAATATAGAGTATTTTATAAACTTAGTAGTGATCTTTAAGATATACTAAGTAATAATTTAGAATTAATTTCTCCTTACTACTTCTTCTATAGTTACTACTAATACTATATTATTAATAACACCTTTATAAATATAAGCTCTAACTTAATCTACTACTCTAAGACTATATATCTATAAATCCTATTATTAGAGCTAGGATCTAACTATAGTATTCTTTTAAAGGAGAGTGTAAATATTAATAGGGGCTCTAAGAAGCTTATAGTACTAAGAGAGGTTCTCTATAGCCTCTATAAATAGTCTATTAGAATTTCTGTTCTAAATTAAGTTAGTATAGTAAGTAGTTTCTCTTTTCTAGTTTACTATTATTATTACTTAGTGATTATTACTATGCTAAATATAAAAGATAGTAATATCTAACTAGATAAGTAGATTATAATAGGTATTTATAATTAATAATATTAAGACCTAGTACCTGCTAAGAGAGAGTACTACTCTTATTTACTAGGTAACTTATCTTTCTAAGATCTATATATATTTATCTAATCTATATATATTAAACTTAGTAAGGTAATATATCTCTTCTGCTTTAAGATAGGTCTCTATTACTAGTTTTCCTTAAATATTATAGAGATAAGTAAGATAGTATTAAGTAACTAATAGAGGCTACTTAGCCTATCCTCTAGTTATATTAAACCTATAGTGGAATTAGGTTTATAAAGATAGTATAGTATTCTAACTTAACTTAATATACTAGTTAGGTGCCTCCTTTTCTTCTATCTTATTTTTTAGTGGTTCTAGATTACTAGCTAGACCTATAACTAGGAGTTTTAGAGTACTATAAGAGTTATTAATATAGATAGGTTATCTAGAGTTATTAGTACAGTAAGAGCTATAACTTAGATAAAGAAAAGGCTTATTATTATAAAGGTTAAAAGCCCTCTTCTCTATCTATCTATTTTCTTAGTATATAGTAGTAATAATTCTATTTTAGTAGGTATAGTTCTATATAGTGTTAACTATAGAGTAATTATTAATAATATCTCTTACCTTAGTATTATAGTTCTTAGATAGACTTAGATTTAGGTCTATAAGTAGCTTAATAGGTATATTAATAGATATAAAAGCTCCTGCTACTTAAATATTAGGTGTGGACACTTTAGGGTTAAGGTTAAGTATCTTAAAGTATTTAAGGTAGAGCTATACTAGAGTTAATCCCTCTATAGATATAGAGTTAGAGACTATAGAGTTTTAAGTATAAATTATCTTCTAAATCTTCTTATTATATAGTAGAGAGATAATCTTTTTAATATACTTAGCTCTATTAGTAGTTCTTAATAGAGTTAGAAAGACTATATTATCTACCTTTAGATCTCTATTATAGAACTTAGAAATAATTTAATTTATCTATATATTAAAGATCCTTTTAAAGAAAAAACTAGTCTAGTACTTAGCTAATCCTAGTTATATATAGTAATAAAGCTACTTAAGGCAGAGTATATCTAATATCTATAACTGCCCTTCTTAGAGTTAGAATATATAGATAACTTTAACTAAGTGCTTAAGAATAGATATTATACTATTAAGAGGCTTATAGATAGCTATTATAGATCTAATTAGTGTCTTAAAATATAATTCTACCTTTCTATTATACTAGAAGTTATTATAGAAGTAGGAAAAGCCTAAAAGTTAGTTAATAAGTAAGGTAGAATAGAAAACTATTTTTTTACTAATACTCTTTTTAGTTAGTAATTAGAGAATAAGTATAGTAAGCTAGCTTTTCTATATAGCAGCTCTACTATCTTTAATCTTAGTATTAGTAGAGATATAGTATTATTTAATAAGGCTAATTCTATTAGAGAGGTTATAAGTAAAAAGTTAAAAACTAGTTTCTATATTAAAAGCTAAAGGGGAAGTCTTAGTTTAAATAGTTTCTTATAGATTAAATAAGTTAACTATAATAGTTAGCTCTTCTTTATTCTCTTTAGTCTAGCTTAGTTATTAAGATTTAGTAGGTTAAAACTATTAGAGATAAATATAGAGTTAAACTATAAAGATACTAGAGTAAAGCTATTAAAGCTCTTTATATTTAAGGTTTTTATTTAGTTTAAGAGAGAATTAGAAGTAGAAAGGAAGCACCTATCTAACTAAGTACTGCTTATTAATTCTTATAGCTAGGGTGTTTAAGATCCTCTTAAAGAGAATAGAGTTAGTAGATATAACTATAGTTTCTAAGAGTTTGCTATTCTACTTATCTCTCTCCTAAAAAAACTTCTCTAAAGCAGTAATAAGAAATACTTTCTTAATCTAGATATTAGTGATTTTAGTAGGGAAACCTTTAAGCAAAGATATTATTAAGGATAGAGTAAATAGAGGTAATTATAGACTTAATTAAGGCTTTTAATAAGAAAAAAAGGTTATATAAGTAATATAGGAGGGTAAAGGTCTATAATATTATAAAGAGAGGGTTATATATAGGTAAGTATAGGTTAGAGTAGGAATTTATACTTAAATATCTATAAAGAGGGCTTAGAGTGTGAATTAAGTTAAGCTATAATACTAAATTAATTATTAATAGGTTAAATCTATTTATATTAAGAGAGATAAAGTAGTTATTTATATATAGGTTAAAGGGAGTAGGCTACTAGTTACTAATTATTAACTATCTAAGATAAAGAGATAGAATAAGAATAGGTAGTAGGAGGAGGCAGTTATAAGAGTTAACTCCTTTTCTTATCTAATTAATCTTAACTATAAGAAAGGCTTAACTCTTTAAGTAAATAATTTAGTAGGAGGTAGGGTAACTAAGTTATATAACTAGATCTCCTCTAGCTCTCTCTAGCTTTTTCTTCTTTTTTTATAATATAATAGAAATAGCAATCTCTCTTTTATATCTATAAAGTATAATCTTAAGCCTTTTTTAATACTTATTAGTTATAGCTTCTATTAGGAATTCTAATAATTCTTATATACTAACTTAGCTAAGAAAGTGTATCTTTTAGCTTCTTATAAATAAACTAGTTTCTAATAAGAGAGACTATAACTCCCCTCTATATATTAAGCTCTCTATTAACTCCTTTATAGTAAGTAGACTTACTCCTTTAGCTCTTACTTTATATATTTACTAACCTTCTTATATAGATTATAATATCCCTTATATAGTACTTATTTAAGCTTCTAGAGCCTTTCTAGCTATACTAGGAAGTAGACTTTTATATAAAAGTCCTGCTTTTAGATAACTATAAGATTATTATTTATTAGTTTTAAGAGGCTTATACTAATCCTTATTACTAAAGTATAATAGAGAAGGAACTACTATTCTATAGGTATATCTTTATTACTTTAGTAGTTATAAATACTTTTAGACTTTAGTTAGTAAAGATAATTAATTCTAATAGATCTAAGATTAGCTATAGCTTCTATATTTAAGCTAATAGAGGTTATAATATAGTTCCTTATAGTAGTTATAAGCAGTATGCTTACTCTCTCTATAATAAAGCTACTAGAGCTTAGATCTATAAGCTATACTTTAAGTATATAAGTATACTTAGTAATACTTATACTAACTATTTTTACTATAAATAAGATTCTAAGTGTTTCTTTAACTCTAAGAGAAACTATAAGGCTTTTAGCTATAATATAGGTAATCTAGAGTAATAGAGCAGTAAATTTAAGGGGGTGGTTACCTAGTCCTAGATTAACTAGCAGACTATAGAGAGGTTTAGAGTAACTTATCTAGGATTTAGAACTATAATAAAATGCTATAAGACTTAGCTAAAGGAGTATAAGTTTAGGTTACTATTTATTCTTACTAGTTACCCTCTAGCTAATTTAGATATTCCTATTTTTAATAAGAGAGAGTAAGTTAAAATCCTAACTAGGGTTTAAAGAAGAAGGATAGGAAAAAGGAAGAACTAATATAATATTCTATATATATAGCAGTTTTTATAGACCTAAAAATACAAATTAATAAATAAAATCCTCTTTATTTAACCTTAAAATACTTTAATATATATACTCTATATAAAGTAATATAAAAGAAATTAGAAAAACCTAAGAAAAAAAATTATATAAAGTCTCTATAAATTAGGTAAAATTAACTAGCTATAATAATGCTTTTTTAATATAGTAGAGCACCTCAAAATATAGGTGGGAGGGTTCCTTTATCTCTAGTTTCTTTAGTAATATAACTACCTATAGCTAGGGAAACTTACTAACCTAACTACCTATATAAGGCTATAGTTATATAAGAGGATAAGCAAAGAGTTAATTTAAAAGTAAAAATATTATTATAAATATAAAATAGATAAATAATTACTATAGAAGTGGAAACTAAAGAAGAGTAGATAGATAATATAAAATAATATAATGTTATATAGAGATATACTTCCCTTAGAATATAGAGTATAGAAGTCTAATCTAGAGCAGTAGTATAAAAAATAACTAGTTAGGTATTATAGATATAGCTAAACTATTAAAGTTAAACTATAACTTAAAGACTTTCTAAGTAATAGTAAGCTGGAACCTAGTACTTAAAGTAGGAGGCTATTTAGTTAAGGTAGGAGGCTATAAAGAGGGATCTCCTAAAATAAGGCATAGAATATCTAAGCAGTAACAGAGAGAAATAGAGTATACTAATTACTAAGAAGGTTATAGCATACTTCTAATAGGTTCTATATAGTGGAACTTACTATAAGTATAGCAGTAACCTTAGTAGTATAATCCCTAATATAACTATAGTACTCAGGCTTAATACTACTATTACTAGTAAGATTAGGACTATAAAAGTATAAGGGCAGACTTATATAGTAAGCAGGATAATATAGGTATAAGCAGGCTAGTCTTAGTATTATCCCTAAAGTCTATTTTAATATACTAAGCTAGGAGATTATAGTTAAGTAATTAAGGTAGGAAGTATAGCAAATCCCTCTAAGAGTATAAGCCTTATCTATTATAGATATAAAAGGGTTTAATCTTCTATAGTAGAGCTGATTTTAGTAGGTTATATAGTGTTATTCCCTATCTTAGTGTACTAACTATCTCTAACTAGATTAAATAGCTAAAGCTCTATATAAAGTTTCTATATTGCTCTTATCTAGTTAAGAGCCTTCTTTAGAGTCTATAAATATACTACTAAGTGTGTGATCTGCTATAGAATATTGCTATCTAGATTGCTTATTAATAGAGGGTTAGTATTATTAGGGTTAGTAAAAGGTTCCTCTACTTCTTCTTTATTACCTTTATTAAGATAGGGGTAACTATAGGTAGGGTAAATCTTATTAAGTTAGTCTATAAGGTTAAGTCTATACTAGTTAATATCTTCTAGTTCCTAAAAACCTTTTAGAGCCTTAATAAACTTCTTTAGGCAGTTTTTAGTATAAGTTAATCTATAAAGAGGTTCCTCTATAAAGGTCTTAAGCTAATATAAAGTATTATTAAGAGCCTTTAAATAGATCCTAAAGGGGTCTTTTTAATAGTAGTTAAGCTTAGTATCTAAAGACTTATCTATATACTATTTAATATTAAATACTAGAATAAGGTTACCTACTTCTAATTTCTAACTATATAAGGTATAGTGTTTTTAGTAATTAAACCTATTTATAATATACTTATACTAGGCTATAATTATCTTCTATATAGTAGTATAGTTCTTATTAAGCTATTTAAAAGCTTTTATCTATATAAGGAGCTTCTCCTCTAGTATTATTACCTAGTCCTATATTAATATTCTCTAGGTTAGTGTAAATATCTTAATTAGGGTTATAGCTTTATACCTATAGAGTAAGTAAAAGGGGCTATAGCTAGTTAAGGCCTTAATAGAAGTCCTATTAGCAAATAGTATAGCTTAGAAGGATAGCTAGAAGTCCTTATCTATATTCTTTATCTAAGTGGTAAGGGTGTGTGTAATAGTCTAGTAGCTAACTTTAATAGTGCTATTAGTATGCAGGTTATAGATAGTAGTAACTTTTTGCTTAAGCTTATACTTATAGTTAAATTTAATAACTATGCTTTTATTCTTAGAGCCTTTATTAATAATAAGCATACTATAGAGCTTATAGTAATAAATAATATTCTCCTATATAAATTTAGTAATAAGGTGAGAGTTAGCTTACTATATCTACTAAGCCTCTATCTATTCTATTAGAAGATACTAGGCTTTAACTATATCCTATTTACTAACCTTTTATATATCTAATACTATATAAGTAAATAGCAGCTTTAAGAGTACTAAGAAACAGTAAGGGTTATCTATATATCTAGGCCTATGCTTTTAATAATCTTTATAAGTTTAGACTTATTTACTAACTTATTAGTAGAGGCTATACTAGTAATACTGCTCTGCTAACTACTTAATAACTATATTATATCCTCTATACCCACTCTCTTAGTATGCTTTTATAATAAGCTTAGTTTAGGTCTATAAATTATCTATAACTTATTATAGGATAGGCTTATATATACTAAGATATATAAATAATAACTTATCCTTTAAGAAGAATTTTCCAGCTTCCTCTTTAAACTTATAGTATAGACTAGGCTTAATCCTATCTAGCTGTTTTAAGGTACTAAGATAGTAGGTAATTTAGTATAAATAGTAATTTTAGTATAAAGAGCTATTTAGTATAGTATTAGAAATATCTATAAGTCTTAGAGACTCTTATAAAATATTATTAACTTTAGTAGTAAGGATCTTAGTAGGGCAGACTCTATCTCTATCTACTTATGCTTTATTAAAGAAAGAGATAGTAATTAGGTCTATAAAGAAGATTTACTTATTAATCTAGTTATTAATTTCTTTTTTAGCGTTTTAGTTAAGCTTATCTAATAGTCTGCTAGGTTTATAAGATAATCTGTTAGCTATAGTATTCTAGCTTCTAGGTAGATATTTAACTTTAAAGTTAAATATATAAATCTATAAGATCTATTAGATAATAAGGGCTCTAGGTAGGTTAGAGGTAGCACTATTAAGCTAAGTAATAAGGGTCTTAGTGTCTATTTCTAGTATAAAGTAGTAACTATAGAAATAAAAGCAAACTTATTTAAGGGCCTTAAGTATACCCCTTAACTCCTTCTTCTTAATATTATAGTTTAGCTCTATACTAGTCTATAAGCTACTCTTATATCTAGAGACTATATACTTACTATTAATATATTAACTAAGAATAGTGCTCTAACTAAGGCTACTAGTATTAACTATAAGGTAGATTTTACTTATATTAGTGCTATAGTTAAGCTTAATAAGGATAGGAGTAGAGATAAGTTAGTTCTTAAAAGTGTCTATAGCTAACTATTAAGGCTGGTTCTATTTAAATAGAGTATTCTTCTTTAAGAGTGCTATAAATAGCCTAGCTATAGCTAAAAAACCCTAAACTTAAACTTAATAGAATATTATAATACTAAGAAAGGATCTAAGGTTAGTGAGGTTATTATAGACCTCCTATTCTCTAATTTTAATAATCTTTAATTCTTTTAGCCTTTAGCTATTAGTACTATAAATATATTCTATAATAGTAATAGATTACTAGGCTTACTATAATTTCTTAATAGTAATAGTATAGCTAGCTAACTTAATATTAATAAGAACCTTATTAATATTCTAGATATGCTCTAGGATATATCTATATAGTCTGGAGTAACTAGGAACTTCTTTATTATTATACTTTAAGGTAGGGCTCTTAATAACTATATTATTAAGAAAAGCTTTATAGTAGGTTAGGATTAGGTTATATAGGATTTATATTATAATCCTTATAAACTAGGCTATAGAGTTTATAGCTCCTTAAAGTAGGATATATATCTAAAGGAGGCTAATTAGCATTATAAAGGTTATAATATTATAGCTATATAGATTTAGTAAGACTTAGTTATATCTAGAAAAAAAATCTAATAGTAAGAGAAGCTAGTATATTATAAAATCTTCTAAGAACTTATTACTAGAAGGGGGTAGAGCTATATTATATAGAGTAATAGTGTTAATCTTTATTATAGAGTTAATAAGGTATATCTTTCTATTCTTCTTTCTAACTAAAAAAAAGGGGTTCTAGTAGGCTATATAACTTTACTTAAGAATACCCTTTTTTAGCCTATTTTTTAGAATTATTATTATATTACTCTCTAAGGCCTTTAGGATTAGTATACTTCTTACTTACTAGGCTTTATAAGAAATAACTTAGATTACTTATAGAGGAGCTATAAATAGATAAATAGATCTATAATATTTAAAACTCTATATAAGGGCTTTCTCTCTATTACTTAGAACTTTAGAGAGGAGCTTTTTTTCTTTTAGGTTAAGGTAGTTTACTATTACTAGGATCTTATTAAGTTATTCTACTATAAGTTACTCCCTCTTAAAAATAGTTAAAAACTTTAGTTAGATAAGGTTTATAAAGGTGCTTTCTAATACTAGTTTGAGGTTCTTTTTTGCTTTTATCTAGATCTTTAATTTCTACTCTAGGTCTCTTTTAGATACTAAGCTATTAGAAGGTAAGTTATTAACTAGCTAGACTTTTTTATCTTTTATCTTATATATTATATTAACCTCTCTATATATAAAGAATAGAGTATTATTATAGATATAATTAGTTCTTAGTTTATTCTGGATTCTTATTAGAACCTTTTCTAGGAGGTTCTCTCTCTAGTAAAACTAATAGTATATCTAGGTGTTAGTTATATTAAATCTAATTCTCTATTCTAAGTTAAATAGATTTATAAAGAGTAAGAGGTATATTTTAGTAAAAAGGAGAAGTTATTAAAGCTTTTTATTAGTTATAAACTTTAATAAGTTAGTCTTATATACTACTTACTCTTTATAATACTTCTAGATAATAAGGTTAAATCTCTTAACTATATAGCTAAGAGCTCTAATATACTTAGATCCTCTTATATTAAGGATACTAATAGCAGTCTTTTAGTCTCTAAAAAGGGTAGCCTTACTATATATAAAGAGATACTTAGCTATTCTAAATAATATAAGCTTAGTGCTATTATATAACTTAGTAGGAATTAGCTCTTTCTTTTATTAATAGGTTAGCTAGTCTCTATCTCTATCTTATTCCTAAAAAAAGAGAGATTTACTTAAAATATTAGTTAGAAGTACTAGAACCTTTTCTATTTTATAGCTAGATATATAGTTAGGGTTTATATAGTTAGCTTCCTTTCTCTTCTTCTAGTAGTAATATCTATAAAACTCCTTTAAAAAGGGTTTATAATAGTTAAAGTGCTGCTTATCTTTATAGAATTAGTATTTAGAAGTATATTCTTATAATTCTAAAATAGTCTAGATAATTACTTTTATCCTTAGTATAATAGCCTATTTAAGGGAGACTTTAAGTACTATATAGAAGATATTACTATCCTTATTAAATATTACTAGAATCTCTTTATCCTCTCCTAATTTCTCTTAAATTAGAAAGTTAAAACCTTTTAGTAAATTAGCTTCTATTACTAGTATTACCTCCTCTAGTATATATAGACTAGCCTAGCCTTCTAGGTTATAAGGCTATAGCTATAGACTTTTACTTAGTTATTTATTAATTTCTATAATTACTAAGCTAGCTGCTATATTAAGATTAGTAGTAGTAGCCTCTATTTTCCCTCCTCTATAGAAATTAAATAGGCTTACTAAGTATAAGAGAAGCTAGTAGAGTTAGAAAGAATAGTAGTAAAGTAACTAGTAGAATCTAAAGTATAGAATATTAAAGGAGTATAGATCTTCTAATTACTAGCCTAAAAGATACTAATTATCTAAGTTAGTAAGTATTCTAGTATTATTCTAGTATATATAATAAATAGAGCTCTAAGAATTATATTCTTAGATATCTTACTATATAAGCTAATAAAAAAGAGTATATTAGGTATATAATAGCTGCTAATATAGATATCCTTAACTATAATACTCTTAAAAGTTACTATAGCTTAAGTATCTATAAAGCCTTAGACTCTAAGATATATAGAGATAATACTCTTCTATATTCTATTATAGCTAATATATTTCTCAGAAATAATATTAATAATAGTACTAGTATTAATAATTCTATACTACTCTAAGTATATAAACTGGCTAATTCTTATAGTAACCTAGAAGTATAGTATAATAAAGTCTTATATAATAAGGACTTAGTACTAGTAGATAACTATAGTGTGGTATAAGCACTCTACTAAATTATTAAGAGAAGTAACTAGTATATTAAGGTTCTCTTTAAGTTAAGTGCTAGATAGAATAATATCTATTATATTAATACTTACTATATTATAGAGAGGTAGTTAACTAAAGATAGAAAGTACTAAGCTGCTTATAAAGGCTTAGAAACTATAAATTATATCTATAAAGAGAGAAAAGATACTAGTTAAAGAGAAGAGAGTTAGGTAGAATACTAAGTAAAAGAGGATTATATCTAAATCTTACTCTTAGTTTATTATAGTAGCTTTATAAAGTGTTTAAATTGCTATAGCCTCTTCTTTATAAATCTAGACTTAAATATAGGCCTTAATAGTACTAATCTCTATCTATAAAAGTACTTTATACTAGGATATAAGAGTTAGGTCTGCTTATATATTATTCTAATACTTAATTTCTTATATAAGCTAGCTGCTTAATCTAGGGGCTTTTATAATATAGTTAAGTAGGTCTCTCCCTATAGGTATAAATATATCTAGCTATTAATTACTATTCTGCTAGAGGTAGTTCTAGATAACTAGCTTTATATACTTATAGACTATATTATTATAGTTATACTAAACCTAGTAAAGAAAGGATTTAGAAATAGTAACCTTTCTATTTACTTACTTAGCTTATAGATCTTTAGTGAGGATTTAGCCCTCTAATATTATAATAAAAGATTTAGGTTAAAGAGTCTTAGTGGTTTCTAAAGAGCTATTATTAACTAGAGTATTCTTATTCTTATCTATAACTTTCTTAATATAAGGCTCTAGAGGTAGAGTGGGAAAATAAGTTATATTTAGGTCTATAATATAGACTCTCTTTTTAGATCTAGTAGTAAGATAAGGTATTATATAGTAATTCTAAGTTTGTAATTTAGTTATAGTATTAATACTAGTATCTATAGAGAGGATAATAGCTAGAGTGCTAAGAGCTAGCATATAGATATTAAGAATATTATAGATAGTATTTAAGGTTACTATATTAGTAGAAGGGGCCTTTATAGCTAAAGCAGGAATTAGAGGCCTTAGAGTTTCCTATATAGTATACTAAGTATACTTATTAAACTGTTTATAGCTTTTAAGCTAGAACTTAACTCCCTAAAAGCTTAGAAAGTATCTATAAAGGGTAAGGATACTAGCTTCTAGCTGCTTAGTCTTATCTATACTAGCTATAAAGATTAGAAAAGAAATAATTATTAAGTTATACTAGCCTTATTAGCAGCCTTTATTAATCTCTTTATTAAAAACCTAGATATAGAGGGAACTCTATAAAGCGCTAATTTACTAATAGCCTCTATAAAATAAGTATAACTTTATATTAGAGAAAGCTCTAGCAGCTTTATAATTCTTAGTAAGATATCCTTCCTTATTATAGATATAGTAGGTATTAGAGTTAATAGTTTCTATAAACTTTAGGGGTTTTAGCTAGTAGCGAGATTTAAGGCCTATAGAGCTTATATAACTACCTCCCCTTAGATTAAAGAGTATATAGCTATATCCTCTATATATAGAGCTATAGTTATAAAAGTTACTACTATAATAGTTATACTATAAGGGCTCCTATATAGACTAGGTATTTAATATATTAATAGTATATATACTAACTTTATTAATAGCATAATTGCATTAAGGAGTATTAGTATAGTATCTAGTTCTAATCTGCTTAATCTCTATATCTTTAAAGCAGGCAGTAAGGTTATCTACTTAGGCCTTTTAGTTAGAGATACTAGTTATCTTATCCTTTAGCTTAGTCTTTATAGATAATACTCTAGATTACTTATATTTAAGCATAGTAATTAGTATACTAGCTAGAGTATCCTCTCTAATACCTTATAGTTATATATATACTTATTAAAACTAAACCTATTTAGTAATTATAACCTCTATCTAGATCTAAGAGACTAGAAGGAGACTCTAATAGTTCTTATAGAAGATCTTTAAAATATACCTTATAGTTTACTTAGAGAAGTAATAAAAGATAATATAGTTAATCTCTATATTAGATAGTATAGAAAGTTTCCTTTTAGCTACTCTATCTTAAAGGTTACTAACCTTAGTAAGAAACTTAGAGATATACTTAGAATTACTAATCTCTAGGCTAGAAATAAGGCTTTAAAGCTTCTTATTAGAGTTTAGATAAGTATTTAGGTTTATAATACTATATATTTTATAGAGGTTATCCTTAAAAGAGAGCTAATTATTATATTAAGTAGAAATACTCTTAAAGGTTTGCTAATAGGCCTTAATATAGTACTAACTAACTAGAGTAATTATCTTCTCCTTATTCTAGCTATAAAGCTTAGTATAGAATAGATAATCCTTAAAGAAGTTAGAAATATTATTACTAATAAACTTAGAGGCCTCTAAACTATAAGGGATAATTAGAGTAGTAGTATATTACTTTTAGATAGTTTTAGCTAATTTCTTAATTACTTCTATAATGCTAATAGTAAATAAGGAGGCTAAATCTTCTATAAAAGGTATAGCTATAGCTTTTATAGGTATAACCTTATCTAGCTATTAGCTTAAGCCTACTTCCTATAGCTTAAGAGAAGCTATACCTCTATAGTTCTTATACTTATTATAGATATCCTTATTAGTATAAACCTAGTAACTAATCTTAGTGCTTTAGAACTATAAAGATAAAGACTTCTTAGATCTATTATTATCTATAGTAGTAGAGCAAAGAGCTTATTTCTAAATGCTTTTAAATATAGCTTCTTTAAAGAGTTTTATACCTAGAATATAGTTCTTAGAGCTAGAAGGGTTTAAAGTAGATATACTAACTTTAAGGGCTCTCCTAGATTTCTTAGAGTGTTACTTAGATATAGTATAGTAAGTAGTTAATATAATTTATTATAATTTAATATTAATATTAATATTAAAGTTTATTAATATTTAAATTATCTAATAATAAAAGAGAAGAGTTATATAGTAATTTAATCTATAATAATTAAGTAGATAGAGAGAAAGAGAGCTTTAACCTCCTTCTCTTTTTAGGTAGTAGTTATAAATTATAGGCTAGAGGTAGTTATAGTCTCTATTTCTCCTATAAGTATATAGGCTCTCCTTCTTAATATAGCTAGGAGTAGTTATAGTCTCTATTCTATCTATAAGTTTATAGACTCTTTTCTATTCTTTTTTATAAGTAATATAATACTATAATTTCCTTAATTCTGTAGATATTAACTATATAGTAACTAAGATAGGACTTAAATCTCCTTAGTTAAGCTTATTAGTCTAACTAGTATTATTAATTTATTACTTTATTACTAATTATTAGATTCTGGGTTATAGAAAGTAGATATTAGCTCCACTTTTATAAGGACTAAGGAGAAAAGAGAAAACTTTTTAATTTAGCAAAGTCTGAAGCTATTATAGCTGGATTTTCAGGGTTTTAAGTATTTTTATTAAAAACTCTAACTATATAGCTATTATACTTAGTGTTTTCTTAGATTAGGTCTATAAAGAGGCTTCTAAATATTATTTTGTGAAGTTTATTATTATTGCTACTAAGTTTATAAAGTTAATATTTTATTAAGTGGTTAGGATAATATATTATAGTTCTATATTAAATATAAGCCTGTTTATATAGTATAGAAGTATACCTCTTTTAAGCACTATAGAGGAAGTCTTAAGAGAGAAGAATCTACTTCTAGGTATTATTAAAACAGGCTAAGAACCTTAAGATAAAAACAATAAAACTATATACTTATATAGGAATATTATAATATTATAGCTTTATATCTAGAGGCTCTAGAATAAAGAAAAGGATCTCTCTGAGTATAATAACCTTATTATAGATATAATCTATTAAGCAAAAGTAATAAAAGCTTCTAAATAATAAGATAAACTATAATAATACTAACTAATAATACTCTTCTATCCTCCTCTCTGTCCTTAATAAGGCAAAAGTCCTGCTATGCTGTGCTGACTAATATATCTGTCTGGGCACTCTCTAAACTGGGCTATCTGTACTGCTCTATCTTAATACCCCTTTTAAGTACTATAGAGGAAGTTTTAAGAGAAAAAAATCCACCTCTAGGCACTATTAAAATAGACTAAGAACCTTAAAATAAAAATAATAAAACTATATACTCCCACACACTTATATAGAAATATTATAATATTATAGCTTTATATCTAGAGGCTCTAGAATAAAGAAAAGGATCTCTCTAAGTATAATAACCTTATTATAGATATAATCTATTAAGTAAAAGTAATAAAAGCTTCTAAATAATAAGGTAAACTATAATAATACTAATTAATAATACTTCTTTATCCTCCTCTCTGTCCTTAATAAGGCAAAAAGTCTTGCTATACTATACTAACTAATATACCTATTTAGGCACTCTCTAAACTGGGCTATCTGCACTACCCTATCTCACTATAAGGGCTAAAAAGGACAGCAAATAACATAACTCCACCCATAAACAGGCTAGAATAATAAAAATAGGTTTAAAAGATATATAAAGTAATTTATAGATCTAATTAAAAGAGATTACTAAAAATAAGCATAAATTTACTAAGAAAATTCTGAAAAACTTAAAAATTAAGTATTAAGGTATTAATAATAATAATAATAAGTTCTCCTTATCTCTATGCTCCTCCTCTCTCCTTTACTATAGTCCTTCTATAATAGACCTATATACTAAGAGGGCTCTCTTAGAAATTACACTACTAAGTCCCACTTATCCTATTCTAATATATAATATAAAGTTACTCTTTATAAGCTTAAAAGTATATATCTAATCTTATATTTATTCTCTTAGAATAATATTAGTACTAATATATATCTATATAAGGGTATTCTAAATCTTAGAACTACTCTATATATATACTATAAGGGATAAAAGCCTTTTTATAAGGTTATTCTATATCTTAATTATAATCTAGAGATTCTCTACTAGAATTAATATATTTCTAAGAGCTACTCTATAAACTGCTATTAAGATTTATACTTATATTAACTATATAATCTAATTTATAAGTCTTTTTAGATATAGGTTCTTAGAGAACTTTATCTTAAAGCTCTTAAACTAATTTAAATCTGGTTTAGAAGTCTTACTAAGTATCTATATTATTAGTAGAGCGTTTATTATTATAATATCTAAATAGCTAGTCTCCTCTTATATATTAAAGTAAGAGTAGTGAAACGGGAGAAGAAAGAAAGAAAAGGAGGGCGCAAATACTAGGCGAGGAATAAGACCTTAGCTGTAATATTATTATCTATATAAAAACACTACTCTAAAATATAGGCGCAAAGGTGCAGTATTTATAGGCGCATTTCGCATAGATTTCCACACGTGGGCGCGCGCGGGCGCAGGTGGGCACAGGTGGGCACGAGTGGGCGCAAGTGGGCGCGCGCAAGCGCAGGCGCAGCTCACTGCTCTGTCTTAATCCTCCCTAAACCTATGTGCAATATGCAAAAAAAGAAAAAAAAAAAAAGCTCTATAGGATAAAAAAAAAGTCCTAAAAACTAGTTAAACCTATAGCCTCTAATATAATAATGTAATAATATAATAACTTATATAATAACTATCTAGGCTATCTCTGCCTCTCTATTATTAATACCTAAATAACTATCTTTTCCTCTTAAGTATATAGTAGTGTGTATTAGAACTATAGCCTCTTTTACTAAGCTTATTTAAAGCCCCTTTTAAACTAGTATATTAAAGTGTTATAGTGGTAGGTGGGATCTAGTATATCTAGGTATATATATAGGTAGGTATATAATAGCATAATTAGATATAATTAGGCATAACTAGGCATAAGCAGGTATAGTATAGCGGGTATAGTGTAGCAGGCATAGTGTAGTAGGTATAGTGAGCGTATTAGGCTGGCTATATAGAGCTTTTTCAGGCGTAAAAGTCGGGCGTGGTCAGGCATATATGGGCGCAAGTGGGCGCACGCGCGCGCATAAGTGAGAAAAATTTACACTATAGAGGGCTATTACGCATATAGGCGTAATAAGCTAAAAAGTAAAGCTAAAAGCATAAAAAGCGCAAAAACTATAAAAAAAGAGAAATCTAAGCTAAAATTAAATACTAAGCTTATAGATTATATAAAAGGTAGTTATATTAGCTAGAAACAGGATATCAAACTTCTAGACTATAGGCTTAGTACTATACTATATAATAGTTATACTTAATATAAGGCTAAATAACTATAGTATAGGTAGGCTAAATATATTCTAGATAGACTTCTATTAAAATAGGAAAAGAAAGAAAGAAAAGGAGGGTATAAATACTAAGTGAGGAATAAGACCTTAGCTATAATATTATTATCTATATAAAAACACTACTCTAAAATATAGATATAAAGATATAGTATTTATAGATATATTTTATATAGGTTTCTATATATAGGTATGTGTAGGTATAGGTAGGTATAGGTAGGTATAAGTAGGTATAAGTAAGTATATATAAGTGCAGGCATAGCCTACTGCTCTATCTTAATTCTCCCTAAACCTATATATAATATATAAAAAAAGAAAAAAAAAAAGCTCTATAGAATTAAAAAAAGTCCTAAAAACTAATTAAACCTATAGCCTCTAATATAATAATATAATAATATAATAACTTATATAATAACTATTTAGGCTATCTCTACCTCCTTATTATTAATATCTAAATAACTATCTTTTTCTCTTAAATATATAGTAGTATATATTAAAACTATAGCCTCTTTTACTAAACTTATTTAAAGCCCCTTCTAAACTAGTATATTAAAGTGTTATAGTAGTAAGTAGGATTTAGTATATCTAGGTGTATATATAGGTAGGTATATAATAGTATAATTAGGTATAATTAGGTATAACTAGGTATAAGCAGGCGTAGTATAGTAGGTATAGTATAGTAGGTATAGTATAGTAGGTATAGTAGGTATATTAGGCTAGCTATATAGAGCTTTTTTAAGTATAAAAGTTAGGTATAGTTAGGTATATATAGGTATAAGTAGGTATATTAAAACAGGCTGAGAACCTTAAGATAAAAATAATAAAACTATATATTTATATAGGAATATTATAATATTGCAGCTTTATATCTAGAGGCCCTAGAATAAAGAAAAGGATCTCTCTAAGTATAATAACCTTATTATAGATATAATTTATTAAGTAAAAGTGATAAAAGCTTCTAAATAATAAGATAAACTATAATAATACTAACTGATAATACTTCCCTATTCTCCTCCCTATTCTTAATAAGGTAAAAGTCCTGCTATACTATGCTAACTAATATACTTATTTAGGCACTCTTTAAACTGGGCTATCTGTACTACTCTATTTTAATTATCCCCTATAGTCTTACCTTAATATTTTATAAAGAAGACTATATACTAAAGAAAAATTATATAAATAAAAACTACTATTTATAAAGAAAAAGGTAATCTCTATACTATCTAATTACTCCTCTTAGATTATTATAGACCTAATTACTTCTTTCTATAGTTATACTATCCTAGTTTTCTTTATTTAGGCCTATCTTCTATAGGTTTATAAGTCTTATCCTAATTTAAACCTTACTTATATTATCTCTATCTATACTAGCTAGGTAGCTATAAAAAGTAGTAACTATAGTTACTCTTAGAGATATTATCTTTAATCTATTACTAATAGTTAACTTACTCTATAATATAATCCTTATAGCTATTATAGATAGGCTAAAGAATATTAGATAAAGCTAGATATAGAGGATATTTTCTAGTAATAATAGTTTAGTATAGTGCTAGAGTGGAAGGGTATAAAGGGGTTATATCTTATCTAGTATTAGGCAGTCTAGCTAGCAAAATAAAAGGGTTAGATAGAATTAAATCTAGGTCTATAAGGCTAGAGTTATTATTACTAGAAAGTAGCAGAGTGTTATAGAGACTAAAAGCTAGTAAGTTTAGGTCTATAATAGTATGGGAGCTAGCCCTACTAGGATAATAAGGAGTAGGTTTCCTACTATTAGGCTTACTAACCTAGCCTTCTATATAGTATAAGGTAAAAGTCCTTATAGAAAGCCTTAGTACTTCAGGAAGTAGTAGGAAGGAGGGTATTTTAGATATTAGGAGCTATATCTTATTAGTATTACTATATAATTTTACTATAAGGAGGTTTACCTAAAGTATCTATAAAGATCTATTATTATAGAGTATAGAGTATTTTATAAACTTAGTAGTAATCTTTAAGATATATTAGGTAATAATTTAGAATTAATTCCTCCTTACTGCCCCTTTTATAGCTACTGCTAATACTACGCTATTAATAATACTTTTATAAATATAGACCCTAATCTAATCTACTACTTTAAGGCTATATATCTATAAATCCTGCTATTAGGGCTAGGATCTAACTATAGTATTTTTCTAAAAGAGAGTGTAAATATTAATAGGGGCTTTAAGAAGCTTATAGTATTAAGAGAGATTCTCTATAGCCTCTATAAATAGTCTATTAGAATTTCTGCCCTAAATTAGGTTAGTATAGTAAGCAGTCCCTCTTTTCTAGTTTATTACTATTATTGCCTAATAATTACTGCTATACTAAATATAAAAAATAGTAATATTTAATTAGGTAAGTAGGTTATAATAGATATCTATAATTAATAATATTAAGACCTAGTGCCTGCTAAGAGAGGGTACTGCTCTTATTTGCTAGGTAACTTATCTTTCTGAGATCTATATATATTTACCTAATCTATATATATTAAACTTAGTAAGGTAATATATCTCTTCTACTTTAAGATAGGTTTCTATTACTAGTTCTCCTTAAATATTATAGAGATAAGTGAGGTAGTGTTAGGTAACTAATAGAGGCTACTTAGTCTATTTTCTAGTTATATTAAATCTATAGTAGAATTAGATCTATAAAGATAGTATAATATCCTAACTTAACTTAATATACTAGTTAGATATCTCTTTTTCCTCTATCTTATTCTTTAGTAGTTCTAGATTACTAACTAGACCTATAACTAGGGGTTCTAGAGTACTATAAGGGTTATTAATATAAATAGGTTATCTGGGGTTATTAGTATAGTAAGAGCTATAACCTAGATAAAGAGAAAGCTTATTATTATAAAGGTTAAAGGCTCTCTCTCCTATCTATCTATTTTCTTAGTATATAGTAGTAATAATTCTATTCTAGTAGGTATAGTTCTATATAGTATTAACTATAGAGTAATTATTAATAATATCTCTTGCTTTAGTATTATAGTTTTTAGGTAGACTTAGGTTTAGGTCTATAAGTAGCTTAATAGATATATTAATAGGTATAAAAGCTCCTGCTACTTAAATATTAAGTATAGATACTTTAGAGTTAAGGTTAAGTATTTTAAAGTATCTAAGGTAGAGCTATACTAGAGTTAATCCCTCTATAAATATAGAGTTAGAGATTATAGAGTTCTAAGTATAAATTATCTTCTAAATCTTCTTATTATATAGTAGAGAGATAATCTTTTTAATATACTTAGCTTTATTAGTAGTTTTTAATAGAGTTAGAAAAACTATACTATTTACCTCTAGATCTCTATTATAGAACTTAGAAGTGATTTAATTTATCTATATATTAAAGATCCTTTTAAAGAAAAAACTAGTTTAGTACTTAGCTAACTCTAGTTATATATAGTAGTAAAGCTACTTAAAATAGAGTATACTTAATATTTATAGCTACCCTTTTTAGAGTTAGAGTATGTGGATAACTTTAACTAAGTGCTTAAGGATAGATATTATACTATTAAGAGGCTTATAGATAGCTATTATAGACCTAATTAGTGTTTTAAGATATAATTCTACCTTCTTATTATACTAGAAGTTATTATAAAAATAGGAAAAGCCTAAAAGTTAGTTAATAAGTAAGGTAGAGTAGAAGACTACTTCTTTATTAATACTCTTTTTAGTTAATAATTAGAGAATAAGTATAGTGAGCTAGCTTTTCTATATAGTAGCTTTACTATCTTTAATTTTAGTATTAGTAGAGGTATAGTATTATCTAATAAAGCTAATTCTATTAGGGAGATTATAAGTAAGAAGTTAAAAACTAGTCTCTATATTAAAAACTAAAGGGGAAGTCTTAGTCTAAATAGTCTCTTATAGATTAAATAAGTTAACTATAGTAGCTAGCCCTCCTTTATTTCCTTTAGCCTAGTCTAGTTATTAAGATCTAGCAGGTTAAGGCTATTAGAGATAAATATAGAGTTAAGCTATAGAGGTGCTAGAGTAAAGCTACTAGAGCTTTTTATATTTAAGGTTCTTATTTAGCTTAAGAGGGAATTAGAAGTAGAAAGAAAGTATCTATCTAGCTAAGTGCTACTTATTAATTCTTATAGCTGGGGTATTTAAGATCCTCTTAAAGAGAATAGAGTTAGCAGGTATAACTATAGTCTCTAAGGGTTTACTATTCTACTTATCTCTTTTTTAAGAAAACTTCTCTAAAATAGTAATAAGAAATGCTTCCTTAACCTAGATATTAGTAATTTTAGTAAGGAAACTCTTAGATAAAGATATTATTAAGGATAGGGTAAATAGAGGTAATTATAGACTTAATTAAGGCTTTTAGTAAGGGGAGAAGGTTATATAAGTAATATAGGAGAGTAAAGGTCTATAATATTATAAAGAGAGGGTTATATATAGGTAAGTATAGATTAGAATAGGAATTTATACTTAAATATCTATAAAGAGGGCTTAGAGTATAAATTAAGTTAAGCTATAATACTAAATTAATTATTAATAAGTTAAATCTATTTATATTAAGAGGGATAAAGTGATTATTTATATATAGGTTAAAGGGGGCAGGCTGCTAGTTACTAATTATTAACTACTTAGAATAAAGAGATAGGATAAAAATAGGTAGTAGGAGGAGGTAGTTATAAGAGTTAACTCCTTTTCTTATCTAATTAATCTTAACTATAAGGAAGGCTTAACCCTTTAAGTAAATAATTTAGTAGAAGGTGGGGTAACTAGGTTATATAACTAGACCTCCTCTAGCTCTCTCTAGCTTTTTCTTCTTCCTTTATAATATAATAGAAATAGTAATCCCTCTTTTATATCTATAAAGTATAACCTTAAGCCTTTTTTAATATTTATTAGTTATAGCTTCTATTAGAAATCCTAATAATCCTTATATACTAACTTAGCTAAGAAAGTATGTTTTCTAGCTTTTTATAAATAAACTAGTTTTTAATAAGAGAGACTATAACTCCCCTCTATATATTAAGCTCTCTATTAACTTCTTTATAGTAAGTAGACTTACTCCTTTAGCTCTTACTTTATATATTTACTAACCTTTTTATATAGGTTATAGTATCTCTTATATAGTACTTACTTAAGCTTCTAGAGCCTTTCTAGCTATATTAGAAAGTAGACTTCTATATAAAAGTCCTACTTTTAGATAACTATAAGATTATTATTTATTAGTTTTAGGAGGCTTATATTAGTTCTTATTACTAGAGCGTAATAGAGAAGAAACTACTATTCTATAAGTATATCTTTATTACTTTAGTAGTTATAGATATCTTTAAACTTTAGTTAGTAAAGATAATTAATCCTAATAGATCTAAGATTAGTTATAGCTTCTATATTTAAGCTAATAGAGGTTATAATATAGTTCCTTATAGCAGTTATAAGTAGTATGCTTACTCTCTCTATAATAAGGCTACTAGGGCTTAGATCTATAAGCTATACTTTAAGTATATAAGTATGCCTAGTAACGCTTATACTAACTATCTTTACTATAAATAAGATTCTAAGTATTTCTTTAACTCTAAGAGAAACTATAAGGCTTTTAGCTATAATATAGGTAATCTAGAGCAATAGAGCAGTAAATTTAAAGGGGTAGTTACCTAGTTCTAGATTAACTAGCAAACTATAGAGAGGTTTAGAGTGACTTATCTAGGATTTAGAACTATAGTAGAGCACTATAAGACTTAGCTAAAGAAGTATAAGTTTAGGTTACTATTTATCCTTATTAGTTACCCTCTAGCTGATTTAGATATTTCTATTCTTAATAAGAGGGAGTAGGTTAAAATCCTAACTAGGGTTTAAAGAAAAAGGGTAGAAAAAAGGAAGAACTAATATAATATTCTATATATATAGTAGTCTTTATAGACCTAAAAATATAAATTAATAAATAAAATCCTCTTTATTTAACCTTAAAATGCTTTAATATATATGCTTTATATAAAGTAATATAGGAGAAATCAGGAAAACTTAGGAAAAAAAATTATATAAAGTTTCTATAAATTAGATAAAATTAACTAGCTATAATAATACTTTTCTAATATAGTAGAGCACCTTAAAATATAGATAGGAGGGTTTCTTTATCTCTAGTTTCTTTAGTAATATAACTGCTTATAGCTAGGGAAACTTACTAACTTAACTACCTATATAAGGCTATAGTTATATAAGAGGATAAGCAAAAAGTTAATTTAAAAGTAAGAATATTATTATAAATATAAAATAGATAAATAATTACTATAGAAGTGGAAACTAAAAAAGAGTAGATAGATAATATAAAATAATATAATATTATATAGGGATATACTCCCCTTAGAATATAGAGTATAGAAGTCTAATCTAGGATAGTAATATAAAAAATAACTAGCTAGGTGCTATAGATATAGCTAAACTATTAAAGTTAAACTATAACTTAAAGACTTTCTAAGTAATAGTAAGCTAGAACCTAGTGCTTAAAGTAGGAGGCTATTTAGTTAAGGCAGGAGGCTGTAAAGAGGGATCTTCTAGAATAAGATATAAAATATCTAAGCAATAACAGAGAGAAATAGAGCATACTAATTATCAGGAAGGTTATAGTATGCTTCTAATAGGTTCTGTGTAGTAGGACTTATTATAAGTATAGTAGTAACCTTAGCAGTATAATCCCTAATATAACTATAATACTTAGGCTTAATACTACTATTATTAATAAGATTAGAACTATAAGGGTATAAGGGCAGACTTATATAATAAGTAGGATAATATAGGTATAAGCAGACTAGCCTTAGTATTATCTCTAAAGTCTGTTCTAATATACTAAGCTAGGGGATTATAGTTAAGTAATTAAGGTGGGGAGTATAGTAAATCCCCCTAAGAGTATAAGCCTTACCTATTATAGATATAAAAGAGTCTAATCTTCTATAGTAGGGCTAATTTTAGTAGGTTATATAGTATTATTTTCTATCTTAGTGTACTAACTATCTCTAACTAGATTAAATAGCTAAAGCTCTATATAAAGTTTCTATATTACTCTTATCTAGTTAAGAGCCTCCTTTAGAGCCTATAAATATATCACTAAGTGTATAATCTATTATAGAATATTACTATCTAGATTGCTTATTAATAGAGAGTTAGTATTATTAAGGTTAGTAAAAGGTTTCTCTACTTCTTCTTTATTACCTTTATTAGAGTAGAAATAACTATAAGTAGGGTAAATCTTATTAAGTTAGTTTATAAGATTAAGTTTATACTAGTTAATATCTTTTAGTTTCTAAAAACCTTCTAGAGCCTTAATAAACTTCTTTAAGTAGTTCTTAGTATAAGTTAATCTATAAAGGGGTTTCCCTATAAGGGTCTTAAGCTAATATAAAGCATTATTAGGAGCCTTTAAATAGATCTTAAAGAGGCCTTTCTAATAGTAGTTAAGCTTAGTATTTAAAGACTTATCTATATACTATTTAACGTTAAATGCTAGGATAAGGTTACTTACTCTTAATTTCTAACTATATAAGGTATAGTGTTTTTAGTAATTAAACCTATCTATAATATACTTATACTAGGCTGTAATTATCTTCTATATAGTAGTATAGTTCTTATTAAGCTGTTTAAAAGCTCTTATTTATATAAGGAGCTTCTCCTCTAGTATTATTACCTAGTTCTATATTAGCACTCTCTAGGTTAGTATAAATATCTTAATTAAGGTTATAGCTTTATATCTATAGAGTAGGTAGAAGGGGCTATAGCTAGTTAAGGCTCTAATAGAAGTTCTATTAGTAAATAGTATAGCTTAGAAGGATAGCTAGAAGTTCTTATCTATATTCTTTATCTAAGTGGTGAGGATATATATAATAGTCTAGTAGCTAACTTTAATAGTACTATTAGTATATAGGTTATAGGTAGTAGTGACTTTTTGCTTAAGCCTATACTTATAGTTAAATTTAATCACTATATCCTTATTCTTAGAGTCTCTGTTAATAATAAGTATACTATAGAGCCTATAGTAATAAATAATATCCTCCTATATAAATTTAGCAATAAGGTGAGAGTTAGCTTACTATATTTACTAAGCCTCTATCTATTCTATTAGGAGGCACTAGGCTTTAACTATATCCTATTTACTAACCTTCTATATATCTAATACTATATAAGTGAATAGCAGCTCTAAGAGCGCTAAGAAACAGTAAGAATTATCTATATGTCTAGGCCTATACTTTTAATAATCTTTATAAGTTTAGACTTATTTACTAACTTATTAGTAGAGGCTATATTAGTAATACTGCTCTGCTAACTACTTAATAACTATATTATATTCTCTATATCCACTCTCTTAGTATGCTTTTATAATAAGCTTAGTTTAGGTTTATAAATTATTTATAACTTATTATAGGGTAGGCTTATATATGCTAGGATATATAAATAATAACTTATCTTTTAGAAAGAATTTTTCAGCCTCCTCCTTAAACTTATAGTATAGACTAGGCTTAATTCTATCTAGCTATTTTAAGGTACTAAGGTAGTAGATAATTTAGTGTAAATAGTAATTCTAGTATAAAGAGCTGTTTAGTATAGTATTAGGGATATCTATAAGTCTTAGAAACTCTTATAGAATATTATTAACTTTAGTAATAAGGATCTTAGTGGGGCAGACTCTATCTCTATCTACCTATACTTTATTAAAAAAAGAGATAGCAATTAGGTCTATAAAAAAGATTTACTTATTAATCTAGTTATTAATTTCTCTTTTAGTATCTTAGTTAAGCTTATTTAATAGTTTGCTAGGTTTATAAGATAATTTATTAGTTATAGTGTTTTAGCTTCTAGATAGGTGTTTAACTTTAAAGTTAAATATATAAATCTATAAGATCTATTAAATAATAAGGGCTTTAGGTAGGTTAGAGGTAGTGCTATTAAGCTAAGTAATAAGAGTCTTAGTATCTGTTTCTAGTATAAAGTAATAACTATAGAGATAAAAGCAAACTTATTTAAGAGCCTTAAGTATACCCCTTAACTTCTTCTTCTTAATATTATAGTTTAGCTTTATACTAGTCTATAAGCTACTCTTATATCTAGAGACTATATGCTTGCTATTAATATATTAACTAAGAATAGTGCTCTAACTAAGGCTGCTAGTGTTAACTATAAGGTAGATTTTACCTATATTAGCGCTATAGTTAAGCTTAATAAGGATAAAAGTAGAGGTAAGTTAGTCTTTAAGAGTGTTTATAGCTAACTATTAAGGCTAGTCCTATTTAAATAGAGTATCCTTCTTTAAGAGTGCTATAAGTAGCCTAGCTATAGCTAAAAAACCCTAAACCTAAACCTAATAAAATATTATAATACTAAGAAAGGATCTAAGGTTAGTGAGGTTATTATAAACCCCCTATTTCCTAATTTTAATAATCTTTAATTCTTCTAGCCTTTAGCTATTAGTGCTGTAAATATATTCTATAATAGTAATAAATTGCTAGGCCTACTATAATTTCTTAATAGTAATAGTATAGCTAGCTAACTTAATATTAATAAGAACCTTATTAATATTCTAGATATACTTTAGAATATATCTATATAGTCTGGGGTAACTAGAAACTTCTTTATTATTATACTTTAAGGTAGGGCTCTTAATAGCTATATTATTAAGGAAAGCTTTATAGTAGGTTAGAATTAGGTTATATAGGATTTATATTATAATCCTTATAAACTAAGCTATAGAGTTTATAGCTCCTTAAAGCAGAGTATATATTTAAAGGAGGCTAATTAGTATTATAAAGGTTATAATATTATAGCTATATAGATTTAGTAGAACTTAGTTATACTTAGAGAAGAAATCTAATAGTAAGAGAAGCTAGTATATTATAAAATTTTCTAAGAACTTATTACTAGAAGAGAGTAGAGCTATATTATATAGGGTAATAGCATTAACCTTTATTATAGAGTTAATAAGATATATCTTTCTATCCTTCTTTCTAACTAAAAAGAAGGAGTTTTAGTAAGCTATATAACTTTGCTTAAAGATACCCTTCTTTAGCCTATTCTTTAAGATTATTATTATATTACTCTCTAAGGCTTTTAGAATTAGTATACTTCTTACTTACTAGGCCTTATAAGAGATAACTTAGATTATCTATAGAGAAGCTATAAATAAATAAATAGATCTATAATACTTAAAACTCTATATAAGAGCCTTCTCTCTATTACTCAGAACTTTAGAGAGAAGCTTCTTCTCTTTTAGGTTAAAGTGGTTTACTATTATTAGGATCTTATTAAGTTATTCTACTATAAGTTACTCTCTCTTAGAAATAGTTAAAAACTTTAGTTAGATAAGATCTATAAAGATACTTTTTAATATTAGTTTAAGATTCTTTTTTGCTTTTATCTAGGCCTTTAATTTCCACTCTAGGTCTCTTTTAGGTACTAAGCTATTAGAAGGTAAGTTATTAACTAGCTAGACTTTCTTATCTTTTATCTTATATATTATATTAACCTCTCTATATATAAAGAATAGAGTATTATTATAGATATAATTAGTTCTCAGTTTATTCTAGATTCTTATTAAAACCTTTTCTAGGAGGTTTTCTCTCTAGTAGAACTAATAGTATATCTAGGTATTAGCTATATTAAATCTAATCCCCTATTCTAAGTTAAATAGATTTATAAAGAGTAAGAGGTGTATTTTAGTAAAAAGGAGAAGTTACTAAAGCTTTTTATTAGTTATAAACTTTAATAAGTTAGTTTTATATATTACTTACTCTTTATAATACTCCTAGATAATAGAGTTAAATCCCTTAACTATATAGCTAAGAGCTCTAGTATACTTAGGTTCTTTTATATTAAGGATACTAATAGTAGTCTTTTAGTTTCTAAAAAGAGTAGCCTTATTATATATAAGGAAATACTTAGCTATCTTAAATAATATAAGCTTAGTGCTATTATATAACTTAGTAGGAATTAGCTCTTTTTTCTACTAATAGATTAGCTAGTCTCTATCTCTACCTTATTTCTAAAAGAAGAGAGGTTTACTTAAGATATTAATTAGAAGTACTAGAACCTCCTCTATCTTATAGCTAGATATATAGTTAGAGTTTATATAGTTAGCTTCCTTTCTCTTTCTCTAGTAGTAATATCTATAAAACTTCTTTAAAAAGGGTTTATAATAGTTAGAGTGCTACTTATCTTTATAGAATTAGTATCTAGGAGTATATTCTTATAATTCTAAAATAGTCTAGATAATTACTTCTATTCTTAGTATAATAGCCTACTTAAGGGAGACTTTAAGTACTATATAGAAGATATTACTATTCTTATTAAATATTACTAAAACCTTCTTATTCTCTTCTAATTTCTCTTAGACTAGAAAGTTAAAACCTTTTAGTAAATTAGCTTCTACTATTAGTATTACCTCTTCTAGTATATATAGGCTAGCCTAGCCTTCTAGGTTATAAGGCTATAGCTATAGACTTTCACTTAGTTATTTATTAATTTCTATAATTACTAAGCTAGCTACTATATTAAGATTAGTAATAGCAGCTTCTATTTTCCCTCCTCTATAGAAATTAAATAAGCTTATTAAGTATAAGAAAAGCTAGTAGGATTAGAGAGAATAGTAATAAAGTAACTAATAGAATTTAAAGTATAGAATATTAAAGGAGTATAGATCTTCTAATTACTAGCCTAAAAGACGCTAATTATCTAAGTTAGTAAGTATTTTAGTATTATTTTAGTGTGTATAATAAATAAAGCTCTAAGAATTATATTCTTAAATATCTTACTATATAAACTAATAAAGAAGAGTATATTAGATATATAATAGCTACTAATATAGATATTTTTAACTATAACGCTCTTAAAAGTTACTATAGCTTAAGTATCTATAAAGCCTCAAACTCTAAGGTATATAGAGATAATACTCTTTTATATTCTATTATAGCTAATATATTTCTTAGAGATAATATTAATAGTAGTGCTAGTATTAATAATTCTATACTGCTCTAAGTATGCAGACTAGCTAATTCTTATAGTAACCTAGAAGTGTGATATAATAAAGTCTTATATAGTAAGAACTTAGTACTAATAGATAACTATAGTATAACATAGGTGCTCTACTAAATTATTAAGAAAAGCAACTAGTATATTAAGGTCCTTTTTAGGTTAAGTACTAAGTAGAATAATATCTATTATATTAATACCTACTATATTATAGAGAGGTAGTTAACTAAAGACAGAAAGTGCTAGGCTGCTTATAAAGACTTAGAAACTACAGATTATATCTATAAAGAGAGAAAAGATACTAATTAAAGAGAAGGGGATTAGGCAGAACACTAGATAAAAGAGGATTATATCTAAACCTTATTCTTAGTCTGTTATAGTAGCTTTATAAAGTATCTAAACTGCTATAGCCTCCTCTTTATAAACTTAGACTTAAATATAGACCTTAATAGTGCTAACCTCTATCTATAAGAGTGCTTTATACTAGAATATAAGGGTTAGGTCTACTTATATATTATTCTAATACCTAATTTCTTATATAAGCTAGCTGCTTAATCTAAAGGCTTTTATAATATAGCTAAGTAGGTCTCTCTCTATAAATATAAATATATCTAGCTATTAATTATTATTCTACTAGAGGTAGTTCTAGATAACTAGCTTTATATACTTATAGACTATATTATTATAGTTATACTAGACTTAGTAAAGAAAGGATTTAGAGATAGTAACCTTTCTATCTACTTACTTAGCTTATAGATCTTTAGTGAGAATTTAGCTCTCTAATATTATAATAAAAGATTTAGGTTAAGAGGTCTTAGTAGCTTTTAAGGGGCTATTATTAACTAGAGTATCTTTATCCTTATCTATAACTTCCTTAATATAAGGTTCTAGAAGTAGAGTGGAAAAATAAGTTATATTTAGATCTATAATATAGACTCTCTTCTTAGGTCTAGTAGTAGAGTAAGGTATTATATAGTAATTCTAAGTTTATAATCTAGTTATAGTATTAATACTAGTATCTATAGAGAGGATAATAGCTAGAGCACTAGAGGCTAGCATATAGACGTTAAGGATATTATAAGTAGTATCTAAGGTTACTATACTAATAAGAGGGGCCTTTATAGCTAAAGCAGGAATTAGAGGCCTTAGAGTTCTCTATATAGTATACTAGGTATACTTATTAAACTATTTATAGCTCTTAAGCTAGAACTTAACTCCTTAAAGGCTTAGAAAGTATCTATAAAGGGTAAGGATACTAGCTTCTAGCTACTTAGTCTTATCTATACTAACTATAAGAATTAGAAAAGAAATAATTATTAAGTTATACTAGCCTTATTAGCAGCCTTTATTAATCTCTTTATTAGAAACCTAAATATAGAGGGAACCCTATAGGGCGCTAATTTACTAATAGCCTCTATAAAATAAGTATAACTTTATATTAGAGAAGGCTCTAGCAGCTTTATAATTCTTAGTAAGATATCCTTTCTTACTATAAGTATAGCAGGTATTAGAGTTAATAGTCTCTATAAATCTTAGAGGTCTTAGCTAGTAGTAAGATTTAAAGCTTATAGAGCCTGAGTAACTATCTCCCCTTAGATTAAAGAGTATATAGCTATATCCTCTATATATAAAGCTGTAGTTATAAAAGTTACTACTATAATAGTTATACTATAAGGGCTTCTATATAGGCTAGGTATCTAATATATTAGCAGTATATATACTAACTTTATTAATAGCATAATTATATTAAAGAGTATTAGTATAGTACCTAGTCCTAATTTGCTTAATCTCTATATCTTTAAGGCAGGCAATAAGGTTATCTACTTAGGCCTTTTAGTTAGAAATATTAGTTATCTTATCCTTTAGCTTAGCCTTTATAGATAATACTCTAGATTGCTCACACTTAAGCATAGTAACTAGTATGCTAGCTAGAGTATCCTCTCTAATACCTTATAGTTATATATATACTTATTAAGACTAAACCTATTTAGTAATTATAACCTCTATCTAGATCTAAGAAACTAAAAGGAGACTTTAATAATCTTTATAGAGGATCTTTAAAATATACCTTATAGTCTGCTTAGAGAAGTAGTAAAAAATAATATAGTTAATCTCTATATTAAGCAGTATAGAAAGTCTCCTTTTAGTTACTCTATTTTAAAGGTTACTAATCTTAGTAAGAAACTTAGAGATATACTTAGAATTACTAATCTTTAGACTAGAAATAAAGCTTTAGAGCTTCTTATTAGAGTCTAGATAAGTATTTAGGTCTATAATACTATATATCTTATAGAGGTTATCCTTAAGAGAGAGCTAATTATTATATTAAATAGAAATACTCTTAAAGGCTTACTAATAGGCTTTAATATAGTGCTAGCTAACTAGAGTGATTATTTTCTCCTTATTCTAGCTATAAAGCTTAGTATAGGATAAATAATCCTTAAAGAAGTTAGAAATATTATTACTAGTAAACTTAGAGGCCTCTAGACTATAAGGGATAATTAGGGTAGTAGTATATTACTTCTAGATAGCTTTAGCTAATTCCTTAATTACTTCTATAGTGCTAATAGTAAGTAGGGAGGCTAAGTTTTCTATAAAAGGTATAGCTATAGCCTTTATAGATATAACTTTATCTAGCTATTAGCCTAGGCCTGCTCTCTATAGTCTAAGAGAAGCTATACCTCTATAGTTCTTATACTTATTATAAATATCCTTACTAGTATGGATTTAGTAACTAATCTTAGTGTTTTAGAACTATAAAGGTAAAGACTTCTTAGATCTATTATTATTTATAGTAGTAGAGCAAAGAGCTTATTTCTAAATGCTTTTAAATATAGCTTCTTTAAAGAGTTCTATACCTAGAATATAGTTCTTAGAGCTAGAAGGGTTTAAAGTAGATATACTAACTTTAAGGGCTCTCCTAGATTCCTTAAAGTATTACTTAGATATAGTATAGTAAGTAGTTAATATAATTTATTATAATTTAATATTAGTATTAATACTAAAGTTTATTAATATTTAAATTATTTAATAATAAAAGAGAAGAGTTATATAGTAATTTAATTTATAATAATTAAGTAGATAGAGAGAAAGAGGGTTTTAACCTCCTTCTCTTCCTAAGTAGTGGTTATAAATTATAGACTAGGGGTAGTTATAGCCTCTATCCCTTTTATAAATATATAGGCTCTCCTTTTTAATATAGCTAGAGGTAGTTATAGCCTCTATCCTATTTATAAGTTTATAGACTCTTTTTTATTCTTTTTTATAAGTAATATAATATTATAATTTCCTTAATTCTATGGATATTAACTATATAGTAACTAAGATAAGGCCTAAATCTTCTTAGTTAAGCTTATTAGTCTAACTAGTATTATTAATTTATTACTTTATTACTAATTATTAGGTTCTAGGTTATAGAAAGTAGATACTAGCTCTACTTTTATAAAAACTAAGGAGAAAAGAGAAAACTTTTTAATCTAGTAAAGTCTAAAACTATTATAGCTAGATTTTCAGGGTCTTAAGCATTTCTATTAAAAACTCTAACTATATAGCTATTATGCTTAGTGTTTTCTTAGATTAGGTCTATAAAGAGGCTTCTAAATATTATTTTATGAAGTCTATTATTATTACTACTAAGTTTATAAAGTTAATATTTTATTAAGTAGTTAGAATAATATATTATAGTTCTGTATTAAATATAAGCCTATTTATATAGTATAGAAGTGTACCCCTTTTAAGCACTATAGAGGAAGTCTTAAGAGAGAAGAATCTGCTTCTAGGCACTATTAAAATAGGCTGAAAACTTTAAGATAAAAATAATAAAACTATATACTTATATAGGAATATTATAATATTATAGCTTTATATCTAGAGGCTCTAAAATAAAGAAAAGGATCTCTCTAAGTATAATAACCTTATTATAGATATAATCTATTAAGCAAAAGTGATAAAAGCTTTTAAATAATAAGATAAACTATAATAATACTAACTGATAATACTCCCCTATTCTCCTCCCTGCCCTTAATAAGGCAAAAGTCCTGCTATACTATGCTAACTAATATACCTATCTGGGCACTCTCTAAACTAGGCTATCTGTACTGCCCTATCTTAATATATATATATATAAGTGAGAAAAATTTATACTATAGAGGGCTATTATATATATAGATATAATAAGCTAAAAAGTAAAGCTAAAAGCATAAAAAGTGCAAAAACTGTAAAAAAAGAGAGATCTAAGCTAAAATTAAACGCTAAGCCTATAGATTATATAAAAGGTAGTTATATTAGCTAGAAGCAGAATATTAAACTTTTAGGCTATAGGCTTAGTACTATACTATATAATAATTATACCTAATATAAGGCTAAATAACTATAATATAGATAGGCTAAATATATTCTAGATAGATCTCTATTAAAATAGGAAAAGAAAGAAAGAAAAGGAGGGTATAAATACTAGGTAAGAAATAAAACCTTAGCTATAATATTATTATCTATATAAAAACACTACTCTAAAATATAGGCATAAAGGTGTGGTATTTATAGATATATTTTGCATAGGTTTCTATATATGGGCGCGTGCGGGCACAGGTGGGTGCAAGTGGGCGCAAGTGGGCGCAAGTGGGCGCGCGTGAGCGCAGGCGCAGCCCACTGCCCTATCTGTAATAATAAGGATCCCATACACAGTTAGGGGTCAGAAATAAGGGTCTAATAAGCGTGTTAATTAAAGTTATATAAGCAAAGCTATCCTTATACTAAATTACAGTGTGCCCAGTACTCCTCTTATATATTATTAAGCTTCTAGGTTATTGCTTATACCCTTAAATCACCACTTATATCTCTAATCTATATGCAGCTTAATATTGCGCTGCGTGCAGCCTGCTTATTATAGTAAGGTGCTACCTATAGTTATAACACTCCTCCTTGCTAAGAACTCAGTTTATATATATATTAAACCTTCTTAGTACTATTCTCTATAATAGTATTAGCTCTAAATAGCCTTATACTACTCCTCTCACAGAGTTATTTAAAGATTATTCTTCTAAGCAGCTTTATAAGTAGGTTAGCTATATTATCTACTAATAATATATACTTAAAGTTAACCTCACTGCATTTAATAACCTCTTATATAAAGTAGTTATAAACCTATATATGCTTTATATAGTTATTTATAAACTCCTTTTTTATAAGTATAATAGCTCCTATATTATCTACCTATATATAGAGAGGTTCTCTAAGCTCTACTCTAAGTTTACTTAGGAAATTATATATCCAAAGCGCTTCTAATATAGTAGATAATACTGTACAGTACTTAGCCTTAGTTAATAACTTAGAGACTATAGCTTATTATTATAATCTCTATAATATAAGCCTATTAGCTATAAAGAAGATCTATTCTATTATTAAGCATACTATATCCTTATAGCTAGTATAGTTACTATTAATATAGCTATAGAGATCCTATTTATTTAGGTCTCTAGCCTTATATTTATTATTATAACTTATTATAAAGGAGGAATATATACTAAGATACTATATTAAGCGCTTTACGCCCTTCTTATATAACTTATTAGGATAATAAGAGAACCTAGCCTATAGTTCTATATTAAAAGAGAGGTCTAGCCGTATTATAAGCACTCTAAAGCTAACTTTACCTAATACTCTTTAGTACTAACTCTAGAAATTCAGATTTAGTAAGGTCTCTATACTAAGAACTATAAAGTTAAGCACTCTAGTTTTAATAGATATCTTTATAAGCTTAATCTCTGCTCTAAATTTCTATACTATATTAGCTAAATATATCTCTTAGCTAATAATAGTCTTCTAATACTCCTTATTAAAGGTAAGTTAAATACTAAGAAAGCTATTAGATACCCTAAGGTTATTAACCTTAATCTTATTACTTATATATTTATAGATTATATCTAGAGCAGCTTCTAGCCCTATTACTAGAATATTATTAATATATATTACTATTATAATATCTAGAGTTCTATTATAGTAAGTTATATTATCTAAGCATAGCAGTATAAATCCTATATACTAGAAAATCTCTTATAACTTCTTCTACTACTATCTCCTATCCTATTATAGCCTATATAGAGCTTTATAGAGTTTAATAACTTACTCTTAATCTCCTTTATAATTATATATAGCTATAAAGCTACTATATTATAGGTCTGTAAAGAACTTCTTAATTAAAGAAAAAGATATTATATAGACTACCTCCTCTAGCTCTCTATTTAAATACACACTAATAAAGTCCCACTACTATATAGGATACCCTTTTTACTATATATAGGCTAATAGAATTTACCATAATACTATATAAGACGTTAAGGTATATATCTAGGTAAAGTCTTACTCTAAGACTTATAAGAAGCCTCTTACTATAATTTATACCTTATACTTTATAAGCTTATTATAGGCTTTTTTATACTTCTAAACCTATTTAGCTATTAGTTAGAGGCCTCATAGTACCTCCTCCTTATTAACAAACTATAAAACCCCTTTTTCTATAAGCCTATATATTTTAGTAAAAGCTACCTCCACCCACTCTAACTAGTTATTTATAGATCTATTCTATACTTCTGTAATAGTAGTTAGGTCTATATAAAGCTATAAACTTATTTCCTAATCACTTATAAAGGGGTTAGTTATAAGAGCTATAGTATAAATATAAGCTATACCCTCTTCTCCTAGAAATCTAGTCTCTCTAATTTATAGATTTACTTTATATATCTAGTCTGTAATTCCTTATATATAGCTCCAGAACCACAGGCCTTAGCTAGGTAGTAGTATTTACTAACACTCCTCTAGCTCTATTATAAGTTTATAGAAGACAATATTAGAACAGATAACAATCTTATCCCACTCTAATATCTATATTCTATATACTTAGTCTCTATAATAACTAATAAGGATACCTTTCTCTATATATACTACTATCTTTTCACTCTTAACTTAGACTTCTAGATTAATATAAGTAAAGTAGATACTTTTAATAATTTATAACTAGCTTATATTAGGTATATAGTCTCCTCTTAAACTTAATAACTTATTATAGAGCACCTAAATAAGTATCTTACCTATAATAGCTATAGTATAAAAGCAGTTAATAATATAGACTGCTACTATAAGTAAATATAGCTACAAATCTGCTAAAACCTCCAAATTAATACTTAAAGCATATATCTTATCCAGAATAATCCAAATTATATACTCTGCTATACTATTCTACTTATATATATATAGTAGTAATAACTCTACCTTTATCCTATTATTCTATAATATAGCTTTAAGGTAAGTTACTATAAACTCCCCTATATTATCTATATAGATAACCTTTACTACTATACTAAAAGCATTCTTCTACTCTTAGAGATAAATCCTTAACTAACACACTAGCTTATCCTTTATATCTATAAAGATAATTACTCAGAAGTATATCTTATTATCTATAACTAGTAAAAAGTATTTAAAGTATTTTACTAACTTCACTTCTCTAATATTAACATAAAGAATATCTCCTACCCTCTCTATATAGCACCTCAGCATTTACAGAAAGTATCTCAGACTCTTTAAGAGATTATAGATCTTATAGAGTTATAGAACTACTAACTTAGAGGATATTACATAGCCCTTTATTATCTAAATAGTCTTTTTTATCTCTCTAAAGCCTAGATAACTAAGTCTTCTATACTAGAGCTTAGATTCAGTCTTCTATTATATAGTATATATCACCTACACACCTAAATCTCTCTTATATATCATATTAAGGTTAAAACCTCTTTAATATATATTAAGTATTATAAATACTTACCTATTAGCTTTAATAAGCTTATTCTTATTAAAGTAGCCTCTACTAAGATAAAGTCTCTCTCTGCTAAATATATTAATAGGAAAGCTTAGTATATATAATATATCTTATAATCATATTAACTCCCTATTATTAAAGCATAGTATAACTATTCCTATATACTTAGAGTAGATAAATCCTCCTCCTATATATATTATATATAGGGTTATTAACAGAGTATACTTATTATTATTATACTATAATATATTATTTATTATATATATATTCACACCTATATTCCATAACTAAGCACTATTACTTTACTTAACTATCCTCAAAACAGTCTCTTCTCTTCTAGTATTCTTAGATATAGTTTTATATACTAAATATATTCTAAGATTGCTCTATACTACCTAAAAGTTATTTAAGTCTATAAAGGTATAGTAAACTTATTCTATTATCTTCTAACTCTCCTTTATAGACTCCTTCTTAGATATATCTATCTTATTATTACTCTTTTATAGTATTAATAGACTTTTATTATTAGCTTTATAGATAAAACATACTTACTATATAGTATTAACACAGCTATAGCTATAATAATTATAGCCTATATAATCCCTCTTCTTAGACTTCTTTTTAGTATCTCCCTTAAATACTTTATCTATTATTTGCACAATAAGCATAGACTTCACCTTACTAGTTATATAAGCCTTATCCTAGAGGTCTGCTATAAGTCCTTTAACTATTATTATAGACCTATTATAATACTTTAACCTCTAGCAAATAGCCTAGTTATAGTACTACTCTTTAACTCCTTAAATAAACACTTAAATAGTATCTTTAAAAGAGATAATACTACCTACTTATTAATATCTATACTATAGCTTACTAAACTTTAAGATATATAATATAAAATCACTCTTTATAAGCTTAAAAGTATATATCTAATCTTATATTTATCCTCTCAGAATAATACTAATACTAGTATATATCTATATAAGGGTATTCTAAATCTTAGAACCACTCTATATATATACTATAAGGGATAAAGGCCCTTCTATAAAGTTATTATATATCTTAATTATAATCTAGAAATCCTCTATTAGGGTTAATATATCTCTAAAAGCTACTCTATAAACTACTATTAAGATTTATACTTATATTAACTATGTAATCTAATTTGCAGATCTCTTTAAATATAGATTCTTAGAAAACTTTATCTTAAAGCCCTTAAACTGATCTAAATCTAGTTTAGGGGTCTTACTAGGTATCTATATTATCAGTAAAGTATCTATTATTATAATATCTAAATAGCTAGTCTCCTCCTATATACTAAAGCAGGAGTAGGCTAGGCTTACTAGGGTTCTTAATAGCAGTAGCACTATTAGAGAGGATATATCTCTACTACTATTATAAACTATAAGTAGCACTAGAGTAGTCCCTTACACACTCTATAACTATATTTAAAAAGTATTATACTCTTCATATACCTATTAGTAAGCTAACTATAACTTAGTAATCTTCTACTAAAGATCTATAATAGCTTTATCTTAAGGTCTTACCACCTCTAAGCCCTATAATATACTTACTATAACTATAGGTAACTATATAACTTCTCAGAAGTATATTAATAAGCCTATAACATATATATTATATTAGATAGTTATATAACTTTATTTCACTATTTCAGTAACTACTATAAGGCAGATCTAATTTGCAATATCATATAGATTATGCTACTATATAATAATAAGGATCCTATACACAGTTAGGGGTCAGAAATAAGGATCTAATAAGCATATTAATTAAAGTTATATAAGCAAAGCTATCCTTATACTAAATTATAGTATGCCCAGTGCTCCTCTCATATATTATTAAGCCCCTGGGTTATTGCTTATGCCCTTAAATCACCACTTATGCCTCTAATCTATATGCGGCTTAATATTGCGCTGCGCGCGGCCCGCTTATTGTAGTGAGGCGCCGCCTGCAGTCATAACACTATCTTAGTAGGCTAGGCTTACTAAGGTTCTTAATAGTAGCAGCACTATTAGAGAGGATATATCTCTACTACTATTATTAACTATAGGTAGTGCTAGAGTAGTCCTTTATATGCTTTATAACTATATTTAAAAAGTATTATACTTTTTATATATCTATTAGTAAGCTAACTATAGCTTAGTGATCTTCTACTAAAGATCTATAATAGCTTTATTTTAAGGCTTTACTACCTCTAAGCTTTATAGTATGCTTACTATAACTATAGGTAACTATATAACTTTCTTAGAAGTATATTAATATACTTATAATATATATATTATATTAGATAATTATATAACTTTATTTTACTATTCTAATAACTGCTATAAGGTAGATCTAATTTATAATATTATATAGGTTATACTACTATATAATAATAAGAATCCTATATATAGTTAGGGGTTAGAAATAAGGGTTTAATAAGTATATTAATTAAAGTTATATAAGTAAAGCTATTTTTATACTAAATTATAGTATGCTTAGTGCTCCTCTTATATATTATTAAGCCTCTAGGTTATCACTTATACCCTTAAATTATCACTTATACCTCTAACCTATATACAGCTTAATATTGCACTGCGCGCGGCCCGCTTATTGCAGTGAGGTGCTGCCTATAGTTATAACACCCTTAGCATATATAGTAACGCGCTAAGTGTACGTAAAAGCAGTAGCAACTATGGCGCAATAGCGTGACATAGATATTAGCCACTTTTAGACATAAATAATATATAGATCTATATATAAAGATTTCTAGATAACTATATAAATAATATATTATTATTTTTATACTCTATACTATATAATTTAATAATTAATAGTCTGATTATTATATATAATACTAATTAAAGCTATTAATAAAGGCTGGAACTATAAGGGCTAGAAAGGACAGTAAATAATATAACTCCACCTATAAATAGGCTAGAATAATAAAAATAGACTTAAAAGATATATAAAGTAATTTATAGATCTAATTAAAAGAGATTACTAAAAATAAGTATAAATTCGCTGAGAAATTCCTGAAAAATCTAAGAATTAAGTATTAAGGTGTTAATAATACTAAAGATAAGTTCTTCTAAATTCCCCTTATCTTTATACTCCTCCTCTCTCCTTTACTATAGTCCTTCTATAATAGACCTATATACTAAGAGAGCTCTCTTAGAAATTATACTACTAAGTTCTACTTATTCTATTCTAATTATCCCCTTAAGACTCTTTATAATATTATAAAGGAGAGTCTTAATAAATAAATAAATCTACTTATATAAAAATATATAAAATCCTATTTATAAACCCTTCTATTTAATAGTTTCTTCTTAGTAAGCAATTTTACTATTAAGAAGATCTATTAGGTGCTATTATTTTCTATTATAAACTATACCTTAATAATAGCTTTATAACCTCCTCTTTCTTATTATATTTCTTATCCTACTCTAAACTTTAATATAGCTAAAACTATTCTCCCTACTAAGGTGGGTGTGAGAAATCATAGTAATATAACCCTTTAAGAGTATTCTGTTCTATTTATTTCTATTAATTAACTCTCTATTAGATATAGTCTTTTCTATTATAGTTATATTTATTTAAGATATTAGGATATTTAGAATAAGATAGTATATCTATAATTATAACTTATAGTTAAGGTTTAATATTTATACTTTAACTTAGTGTTTAAAGAACTTATATTTAAAGTTAGTATTCTAGATAATTAAGTTTACTATCTAATATATTAGATAAAGCTAACTCTAGTAAATCTCTTAGAGAGGGAATTATAGATTTATTATTATTCTTAAAGTTCTCTATATTATTATCTAGGAGTAAGAGTTAGCTAGATTTAGGTATAGAGGGTTATATAGAAAAGAAAGGATTTTTCTTAAAGTCTTATTAGCTATATAGAGTGTCTTATAGAGCAAAGCTAATATTAATAGATATATTATAGAATTCTATAGTAATAGCAGAAATATATTAGTTAATTAAAGGGATTTCTATATTAATAAAGAGTTTTCTATCTCTCTTAGCTATATAGCTAAATTATAGTAATAAGATACTCTCTTAAAGAAATACTTAGGCCTATTTAATATATCTAAGTTTATATATAAATCTATCTCTTTATTAAGTTAAATTAACTATATAATAACTAGTTAATAGGATTATTCTAAGATATACTAGAGCCTCTATTTTATAATACTATCTATTAAGATTATTTATAGTATCTATAAATTATTAATTACTTTCTAAATCCTATATAGAGTTCTAGTAAAAGTAATTACTATTTACTTAGTCTATAATAATTATCACTTAATAACTATTACTATAATTAAGTAATAAGAAGGTAGCTATAGTATTCTAAAAGTTACTTATACCTCCTCTTATTATACTAATTATATCTACTATAATCTCTATTCTAGATATCTAAGATAGCTCTTAAAGTAGGATATAAATAGAAAGCAGAAACCCTCTAATTATAAGCTTAAAAAGGCTTATAACTTTAGAGTTATTTAAGCTTTCTTATCTTATTAGTATCTCTTATATATTATAGAGGTTAGAAAGATATTCTACCTTCTCTATACTATTAATAACTAATCCTTATCTATACTTAGTTATTAAGTAATCTGCTAACTACTAGTTATTTTATATATACTAAGGAACTACTAAAATAGATTAATTATTATTTAGTATAAAGTTAGTAAGCCTTATATAGTTAAAAACTGCTAAGTTATTATAGGATTTAAAGATAACTTATTCTACTAAAAAGGGGATAAGGTATAGTAATATTAATAGTTTTATAGACCTAAAATAATTATAATGCTTTACTAAATTAATTAGTTACTACTAATTATTTACTCTTTTATACTTCTTAATCTTATCTCTTATTACTATATTTTAAATAGTTAGGTACTTTAATAATTCTTTATTACTTTTTAAAGCCTTAGTATTAAATATACTAGTAGATTAGGTCTATAAATAAATATCCTTAGATATAGGTAGGTTAAGACTTATTCTATTAGATAAGAAGGGCTTTAGGTTTATAAATTGCAGGATATACTTATCCTTTTAGTCTTTTATTACTTTTAGTGCTATCTACTCTAGTATTCTCTTTCTATCTTTAAAGACCTAGTCTTAAATAGTTCTATTTAGCTTTAAAAAGATCTAATACCTTTTAACTAGCTCTTTATTTATAAAAGTTACTAATAGTTAGTTAATCTAGGTTCTTTTCTTTGCTTATAGAGGCTATTTTAGTAATATTAGGCTTCTAGATTATATAAAGAATCTAAACTAGTTAACTAGATATAGACTAGAAGCCTATAATAGAGGTTTAGTATAGTAAAGATTAATTAGGTATAATTATCTTAATAAGACTTTAGTTATAATAGCTAGGGCTCTAGATAAGACTCTAGTTATAATATATATTAAAGTTTATAGTTTTTTCTCTACTCTCTTTTCTAACTACTAATTATTATAAAACTAATTTTATCTATTATATAAGTTAATTAGCAGCTCTAAAAAGACCACTCTATTTAATTTAGATACTTATAGATAGATAAATAGTATATCTAGAGCTTCCTTTTTAAGCTAGGTAGTTATACTCTCTCTTAGGCTTTTATTATTAAAGTTATCTTCTATGCTTTTAATTATATAGTATTAAAGGGGTTATTTAGCTTTAATTAGTTTTATAAAGTAATATATAATTACTATAATATCTATAGAGTATATTAGAGTCTTAGTTTCTAATATTCTAATAGCGTTATATAAGCTAGTAATAATATATTATAGTTTAGAAAGAGGGAATAACTTCTATATTATATCTAGAGTTTTGCTCTAGTATTTAATAAGTATATATTTTATTAGTAAATTAGAGGGATATATCTAGCTAGTTATATCTTAGTATTATAGAGGTGGAGTTTTATATTTAATTATTAGTAGCTAATATCTTAGTTTCTCTATAGGTTTAAAGTCTAATATATCTCTAATAATCTAGTTCTATATCTAAAATTAGCTCTTACTTAGCTTATTAGGTATAGGATCTATTAGTTATCTAATATTAGAAGTAGGAAGCTTTAAGGATCTTAGCTTCTAAATATAGTTATTTAGAGCATTACTATTATTAAAAATAATCTTTTCTATTATAATATTTTTAGAAAGAAAGCTAGTAGGAGGAAAGAGTAAGTAATTTATAGACTAAATAGATAAATTAAATAAGAGTAGTTATAAAATCTAAAGATATTAAAACAGGCTGAGAACCTCAAGACAAAAACAACAAAACCACACACTCCCACACACTTATACAGGAATATCATGATATTGCAGCTTTATATCTAGAGGCCCCAGAACAAAGGGAAGGATCTCTCTGAGTATAATAACCTTATTACAGATGTAATCTGTTGAGCAAAAGTGATAAAAGCTTCTAAATAATAAGATAAACTGTAGTGATGCTAACTGATAATGCTCCTCTATCCTCCTCTCTGCCCTTAATAAGGTGAAAAGTCCTGCTATACTGTGCTGACTAATGCACCTGTCTGGGCACCCTCTAAACTGGGCTGTCTGCACTGCCCTGTCTCAATATTATAGTATAGTAGTTAATATTAAATATCTTCTATCTAAGAGAATAGGTTAGATAGTATATATAAGTATAGATAAAAAAGAGAAGATCTAGGGGGCTAGAAGGGTTAATAATACTCTCTTATATCTACTAATTACCTTAAAGTATTAGTAATTTATTAATATTCTATAAAAGGAATAATTAACTTCTTCCTCTCTTAGCTTTCTTAGTCTTAATAAAGGTAAAGTAGACTTAAAATAAAAAATCTAATAATATTTTTAATAGTAAATTAGAGTAGTTATTTATAGAGAAAAAATAAAGAAAATAGTAGCTATTAGTAGCTATTAAAGTAAGGGATCTAGTTATAAAACTAGATAAATATCCTCCTTTATTCTCTAATATTAACTTTTCTTTCTCTAATAGTTATCTTTCTCTCTATCTCTTAATCTTAACTTAACTCCTCTAAATTCTTCTTTTTATATCTATAAATCACTTTCTCTTACTATAGCTAACTATAACTTCTTTATATTAGGTATTAAGAATACTAATTAGCTTTATTTTTATTATCTTTCTCTAAAAGCTACTCTCTAGATACTTAGTTTTAATATCTCTATATCTTAGATAAAGTAAAATAATATACCTCTTTTTATTTAGTATTTTAATAACTAGCTTTAAGTAATTCTCTTTTCTTTATACTTCTTATTACTTAATTAATATCTATTATCTTTTTAAACTACTATAAGCCTTACTTAGCTCTAACTTAATATTTCTAGTAATAAATATTTAGAAGTAGTCTTTATTCTATAAGTATTTTTTAATAAAACTACTAATATAATAAGACTAGCTTTTTAAAAAGTTTATCTTAGTAAGTAAGACTTTAATTAAATATTTAAGGTAACTAAGAGAATTAGTAATTTTTACTATTAAGTCTTTATTTATACTTCTACTATCTTTCTTTCTAGCTTATAGTAGATAAAGGTCTTTTAGTATATAGTAGCTGCTTATAGCTTATTTATCTAATTTTAAAGTAGTTATAATATAGTACTCTATATCTATTATAAAAAGTATATCTATACTATAAGAAACTCTATAACTAATATTTTTATTTATAAACTATACTTTAAATATATTTCTATACTAGGTACTCCTTATACTAACTGCTTTTTCTATAAAATCTAAGAGAATTACTTTTATAATAATCTAAGTATTTATAAATATTATAGATATAGAATTAAGTATAATAATAAAGTAAGAAAGAGTAGAGAATTTAATAATATTATAATAATTTTATAGTTTTAAATTCTAGCTAATACTACTATATTAGCTATATCTAAATTTAACTTTTTAATTCTTTAAAACACTCTTTATCCTTAATAGGCTTAAGAGTATTATTTAGGGGCTAGGTTTACTTATTCTTAATACCCTTTTATATTAAAGCTATCTCTAAACTTTAACCTTATAGAGATTACTAACTACTTAGAGCTTTATTTTATAGATTAAGAAAAGAAAGATAGAGTAACTAAATATATCTTTATAGAATAGAGGAAAAGGGAAGAAATAATAGAAATATTATTAAGTAGTAATAAGAATATAAAGGAAATATCCTCTAAATAGGTCTATAAAACTAACTTTAAATTCTATTTAAGTATAAAATTAATAAGATCTCCTTTATAAATATTCTTCTTTTTCTTATTAGTAATAGTATTATATAGCTGCTTTTAGTATTAATAGCTTTATTACTATACTCTTAGTTATCTAGATATTAGTGTCCTTTTTATAGATTAGTAACTATACTTTAATATTCTCTTCTCTTTTCTTTTCTTCTATCTATTCTTAAACTATTAGTCTTTTTATTTATTTAGTTTAGTAATAGCTATATTTATAGAGGGTTTTAGTATTATTATTAAGAAGCTATAGATCTTTAATATCTTATACTTAGTATAGATATTAAAGTTATTAATAGATAGATTACTATTATATTAAAAGATAGTTATTAATAGAGTAATATATTTTAATAAGTATCTCTTATTCTTATTTCTAAAGTTTAGAAATATTATCTCTAAAATCTTAAACTTTTAAAATATAAGAGATAAAGAAAAAAAGACTCTATTAATAAATATAAATAGGTCTATAAATTATTAAACTAAATATCTAAGAATAAAAGAAAGATTATAAATTCTTTAAATCCTCTATCTTAATATACTCTCTCTCTTTCTCCTTTAATATCTATAAGATTTCTACTACTAATTACTATTTAGCCTTTAATATTTTAATTACTATTTCTAAGTCTCTTAGATACTATCTTAATCTTACTATAGATTATAATATATCCTCCTCTTTATTTCTAATTATCTTTCTAGATATTATTAGTTCTTTATTTTCTTCTTTTAGTATATAGTTATTATACTCTTTATTTCCTAATATTAGAAAGACTTTAACTAGGTTTTTCTCTAAATTAGATCTATAAATATCTATATTACTTAGTTTTTAATATCCTTTAGGTGCTTAAATAAATTTTTAAAGTTAATTTTTACTAAATATTCTATTTATAATCTCTTTTCCTATTAATATTACTAATTAATATAATAGGGTGTTAGAGATATATAATAAGATATAAAAGGGGCCTTACTATTAGTAGTTAAGCTTCTTAATAAAAGATTTATTAATAGATCCCTTAATATTAAATACTAAGACTAAATTACCCACTTCTAGCCTCTCTTTTCTTATTATTTACTTATATTAATTATTACTATATTTTATAGTCTTTTTGTGTTAACTCTTAATTATCTTTTTAGCTTGCTTTTTATTTTTATTAAGTTATAAAAAGGCTTATAGATATATCTAAACCTCCTCCTTCTATATAGTTACTAAATTCTAATTAAGAACCCTCTAAGTTAGTATTAGGGTCTTAATAGATATAATAGGTTTAAATCTATATAAAAGGTAGAAAGAGCTAAAGCTAGTTAAAGTGTAAATACTTAATTAGTCTATAAATAGAGTAGTAGGTAAATATAGTTAATAGTTAATATCCTTCCTTCCTCTAGTTTATATTAATAAAGAATAAGTAATAGACTAATAACTAGTTTTAATTACTCTATTAGCTCTTAGATTATAGACTAATATTACTTTTCTCCTTATACTATACCTTTTATTAAACTTAATAATAATACCTTTATTTTCTAAACCTCTATTAATAATAATCTTACTATATAGTCTATATTAATAGATAACTTCTTTCTAAATAAACTTTGTAATCTTAGCTATAGTTACTTATTTAAGCTATTATATTTTAGACTATTTAATAAGCAGGCTCTAAGCCTCTATAAGGTACTACTTACTTACTTTCTATATATCTAATAAAATCCTTATAAAGGGTAGTCTCTTTAGTAAACTATAGGTTTTTATATTATCTATATATTAAGCTCTCCTCTTTTAGTAATTAGAATAACTTCTTAGAGACTCTTTAACTTCTAAATATATATTACTCTATATATAATAGTTAGATAATCTCCTTACTATAGCTTACTTACCTCTATAACTGCTTTCTTTATAGACTTTAGTAATTAACTTTTTCCTCTATTTAGGGTTATCTATAATTTATCTTAGTATTAGCTTTTAATTTATTAGTTTAGTAAAAAGCAGGCAGTTTTAAATATAGTAGTTTAGAGCTTTAATTTTAAAATTTTAGTATCTAATAGGTTAAATTCCTAAAGGGTATCTTTATATTATTAAATAGTAGGTAATTTATTAAGAATACACTAAATAGGCCTATAAATTATTAAGAAGAGTGTCTAAAATAGTTATTATACTGCTAATAATTTCCTATATATCTTCTATAAGAACCTCCTCTATTTATTATATATTATTATATTATTATACTTAATTAAAGAAGGAACTAGCCTTAATATTAATAAAGAAGATCTATAAATTAATCTAAGAATTAATTTCTCCTTCTACTTCTTTATTAATTATATCTAAAGGGCCTTAGAGTTTTTATAAAAGGCTATCTACTACTATATTCTATATACTATAGATATATTATACCTTAAAGTTAAATATTTAAATCTATATAATCTATTAAATAATAAGAGCTTCTAAGAGGTTTATTACCACTCTATTTAGTTATATAACTAAAGTCTAGGTATCTATTTCTAGAATAAAGTGTTTTCTATAGAGGTAATTATATACCCCCTTTAAGGCTTTTAAAATACTATATAGTTTCTTTTTCCTAATATTATAGAATAGTTCTAGTTCTAACTAAGTGCTACTCTTAAAGCGAGAAACTATATATTAGTTATTAATAAATTAGCCTAGAACTCTGCTCTATTTTATATTACTAATATTAACTATAAAATATATATCTCCTCCTCTAGAGCTATAATCTAAGATAATAAGGATTAAAGCTTTAGTAAGTATTAACTTTAAGGTATTTATTACTATTTTATACTTCTCTTTTTAATAAAAAGAGGTATTCTTCTTAAGTAAATTAGTAAGCAGCTTTATAATAGTTAAATAGTCCTTTATCTAAGATCTATAAAATATTATAATTTCCAGAAAAGCTCTTAACTTTATTAAGTTAGTATAAGTAACCTATTTATAGATCTTAACTATCTTTACTTCCTCTAGATAATATCTATTAGTGCTATAAATATAGTTAATAATTATTACTACTTTTTAAGCCTATTAAGACTTAACTACTACTACTATATACTCTGCTAGCTCTAAATTAATAAGAACCTTATTAATATTCTATAAATATTTTAAAATAAATCTATAAATCTCTAGATAAAACTTAATCTCTTCTTTATTATAGCATAAAGTTAGTCCTTTAATAGTAATATTATTAAGAAAGGCCTTATAATAACTAGATATAAGGTTATATAGAATTCTAATTATAACCCTTATAAATTATATAACTAAATTTATTACTCCTTAAAGCAAGATATATATATATAGTAGTCTAATAGGTAAGGCAAATATAGTTAAGTTTCTACTTATAGAGTTTAAGGGGACTTAGTTATATTCTAAGAAGAAGTCTAAAAGAGATAATAACTAGTATATAGTAAATTCCTCTAAAAAGTTATTTATAGAGGGAGATAGTACTATATTTTAAATTATAACTATATTTATCTTTATTATAGAGTTAATAAGTCTTATCTTACTATCTTTCTTATATATAAGAAAGAATAGATTATAATATACTATATAACTCTGCTCTAGAATTCCCTTCTCTAGTCTATCTTTTAGAATTATAATAATATTCTATTCTAACCCTCTTAATATTAAGATTCTTTTTACTTACTATACTTTATATAGAATTATCTATATTATCTATAGGGGAGTAATAAAAGGGTGGATAAAGCTATAATAAGCAAATTTCTAAGCTAAAGCTTTCTCTCTTACTATTAAAATAGTTATAAAAAGCTTCTTTTTTTTAGGTTATAGATAATTAATAGTTTTTAGAATAGCCTCTAGCTAGATCTTTATAAGTCTTATTCCTAGCTTAATACTTAAAAACTTTAATATAATTAGGCTAGTAAATAGGATATTAAGATCTATTTTTATATTCTTTCTTACTCTTACTTATACCTTTAGCTTTTATTCTAGGTTACTATTTAGGATTAAACTATTTAATATAGTATTATTAATAGGTTAAATCTTCTTATCTTTTATTTTATATAGTATATTAATATCTTCTATTAGTAATATAGATATTATCTATATAGATATATAGTAATAATAAGAAAAAATAGTATCTATAGCTATAATAACTTTAATTTCTTTTTAATATACTATTTTATACTTTCTCCTAAATACTCTCTTTTTTACTGCTTTTTTCTTAGATCTATAAATATAATACTAATAGTTAATACTATAACTATTATATCCTTTAGTATATCTAGTACTTATAATTACTTTATAGATATTATTAAGCTTAGAGATAACTTCTTCTTAGATTATAGTTTCTAGGATTTTATTAAAAATTAATTTAAATTCTTTAAAAATAGTAATAACTTCCTTATCTAGCTCTATTTATTACTTAACCTCCTCTAATAGGTTATATAAGCCCTTAAATACTTACTAAATCACTTTAATATTCTAATATATCTTTATATTATTTAGTGTTATATCTAACTCTTTCTTATCTTTAACTTTATTAACTTACTAATTATCTCTTATAAACTCTAAGCCTATTACTATATTAGGTTTATTAATAATAGTCTCTATTTCCCCTCCTCTATAAAAGATATAAAAGTATATTAATATTATAAAGAGATAAAGCAGTCTATCTTAGTAATAATTTCTAGAAAGTGAGCAGTTAAGTCTTCTATATAGAATAATAATAAGATATTGATCTTAATATTTCTAGACTAAAGGACTTTAATAATCTAGTTCTATATATAATCTAAGGTTATTCTAGTCTTTAAGATAAAAGGGGCTTCTAGTACTAAGTCCTTATTATAGATATTCTCTAAAAAGATAAAGAAGCTAATATCTTAAATTATATTACCTCTAATATAGATATTATCTATAATTATATCTATAAATTAGGTTTTCTGCTTCTTATTAATAATTCTATAGATTTCTATATTAGTTCTAACTATATTACTCTATAAGTCTAGGTACTTAATATATCTTTTACTAATAAGATTAATTACTAAGCTACTATTAATAATTTTCTTAATTAGTATATTTAAAGAGCTATAAAGAGTAATTATAATCTACTAATAGGTTATAATAAAGTCTAGAATAGTAATATATCTTAGTAGTAGAAGAAGTATAGAATTCTATTTCTTAGTTATAGTATCTATTTTAAAAACAGAATTAATTATATAGTAGTTAAACTATACTTACTTAGTCTGTAAATTCTTAAATAAGATTATAAAAATAGTAGCTAAAGTTACTTAGCCTTTAAAATAGTTTTTATTATTATTCTATTAGTCTATCTACTCTTATAGCTCCTTATTACTAGCTTCTATCTTATTAAATTAATCTAGAAGTATAATATTAGCAGGAATAAAGACCTTCTATATCTTTAAATTATATCTATTCTTATACTTATTAATTATTACTTTAGTAGTATTATAAACTATTCTATTTTAGTCTAGCTAGTTTTAATAAAAAAAGGCTTTAGAAATAGCTACCTTTCTGTTTACTCTCTTACTATATAGCTCTAGTATAAGTATATAGCTAGTCTATAAATTGCTATATTAAATCTAAGACTTATCTTACTCTTCTTATTTCTATTATTTAACTAGCTCTTCTAGGATATTCTATAATATAATATTATTAATATCTTCTTTATTATTAAGAAGTTTAGTAACTTACTAGGTAATTTAAATTAGAGAATCTTAGACTATAGATAGGTTTACTATTTAAGAGGCTTATTAAATATAAATATTATAAGGTTCTAAGTAATAGCTTTTTACCTTTATCTATTTTATAGTAGTAATATCTTTAACTAGATTAATATACTAGTTTCTAGGCTTAAAGCTAAAGAATATTATATTAATAAAGTTATATAACTATATTATATCCTTTTTTTAATCTATAAAGTTAATAGATTGCTTAAAGTGCAGTCTGTTATAACTAATAACTTATATAATCTCTTCTATTAGTTTTAGCTACTACTTCTCTACTATTCTACTAGTAGCTACTATATAGTTTATAAAGCTATCTTTATTAATAAAAATATACCTTAAAATTATCTAGCTATCTATCCTCCTAGCTATATAGCCTTTATTAATAATACCTACTTTAACTTAGATATTAGAATTAAGGGTGTTAATAAAGTAGAAAGGTGCTATATAATAGCAGACTCCTCTCTAACTAGCTTTAAGGTATTTAATATAGCTAATAATAATATAAGCTACTACTCTAGCAAAACTAGTAATATCTAAAAGCCTAAAAAGATATATATTATTATAGTCTCTCTTACTAAAAGCCTCTATAGCCTTCTCTTTCTCTGCCTTTTTTAAACTCTTAATATTATTAATAGCTGCTTTAGTAGTTACTATAATTAGCTTATAGATAGTAGTACTACTATTATTAATATTAAGTCTATGCATTATTCTAAGATTATTATTTATAAAGTTTAGTAGCTTCTATAGTATTTAAGTTAAAAATATTATCTCCTTAGCTAGTAACTCTCTTAATAAGGCTTAAGATATCTATCTTATAGTTAGCTCTATTAATATTAAGAGTCTTAAAGTTCTCTATAAGAGAGTTAATAATTAAGCTTATAGTTTATACTATAGAAGGTTCTTTAGCCTTAGCCCTCTATCTTATTAGAATTATCTTTATAGAGACTTAAAGTATAGTTATTAGTTTAGACTTAATAAAGCCTAATAGTTACTAAAGTTTCTGCTAAGTAGTAGACTATTTAATTAGAGTATCTTTAACTATAACCTATTACTTTAAAATAACTTTAGTAGGTTAGTAGTTAAGACTTTAAGCTATAGCTCTTATTACTCTCTCTAAAAAATAGTAATAGGTAATATAAATAAGTTTAGTATCTATAAGTTCCAGATCTCTATATAGAATAGCCCTCTATTAAAGCTAGTAAATAGTAATAATTAATACTATAACCTATAAAGGGTTATTATCCTTAATATAAAAGCCTATAACTAGGTTCTAAAGATCCTTATTAGGGTTCTATTAACACTTTAGGTCTATAAATCTAAATTAGTAAAGAAGTTTCTCCTTAGCTTCCCTCTAGGTCTTAGCCTTATTAATATAGAATTACACTATATCTTAATAGTTACTAAAACTATATATATAAACCTTATTCTTTATATCCTTATTAGTCTTATAGTAAAGCTTAAAAAGGCTCTTATAGTCTATAATAAAGTCTAAGATATTAGTTTTAATAAACTTAGATACTCTAGTTAAGTAGAGAGTTATTATAGCTATAGTAAGATATCTTATTAAAAGGTTAGCTAGGACTATAATATTTTAATTAGTATATATCCCCTTAGGTAAATAATAAGAACTAAGAGATAATACCTCTATTTCCAGAGAGAGATTTATAAACCTATCTATATTATTTTTAGAAGCTAGCTATCCTATAGCTTATAGCTATATCTTACTAAATAAAGTTCCTATAAACCTTTTCTCAGGCTGCTTTTCCTTATTAAAAGAGGATCTAGTATCTAAGTTATTTAAATAAGAAGAAGATATAATACTTATAGAGTTATAAATATTAGGTTTATTATTATATAATTAAAGTAATAAAGCTTTCTAAGCAGAAAAGTGAATTTATTATTATAATATCTTCTAAATAGAAAGATAAAGTAGGTAATTATAACTTCTTTAAATAATAAAAAAGGAAAAATAATATAAACTAAATAAATATAGAAAGGTCTCTTAACCTTAATCTTACCACTCTAGGCTTTTATAGATCTACCTTAAGTCTTATTACTTAATATAAAAGGGTCTCCCTAATAATACTTCTATCTTAGAAGACTTTACAGCTTCACTATATTAAAATATCTTAAATATTAGTATTCTTTACTCTTAGCACTTAAGGCTGCACTAGTAAGGGGTTTATTAATATTTATTTACTAATCTAGTTAATCTTACTGTATTTATTAACTTAGTAAGACTGCTAATCACTATATTAGTCTTAAATATAACTATCTTAGCTACTCTAGCTATAACTTACTAGTTAAATAATAGTAATATTAAAAGTATATAAGGGAGGGGGAAAGGAAGTATATTTACTAGAACCTGCTAATAGTATATAAAAGGGAGTATATCAGGGTCTTTATTATTCCCACCTTAATTCTAAGAAAATACATAGCTACTACTATCCTTATAAACTAAGATAGGCCTATAAATATCTTCCTCTATCTTTCTGTATTAGCTATTAATTATATTATCATTCTTTATTATTTATAGATTTTTCAGGTATATTATCATATTTAAAGTAGATTAGTTATATATATATATGTTAATAGCAGGGATATATAGATATAATAAAGACACCCCACTCTCTAAGAAGCCTTTAAAGGCTATTAAAAAGAGCAAAAAAATCCACCTCTGGGCACTATTAATAAAGACTAGAACTATAAGGGCCAGAAAGGACAGTAAATAACATAACTCCACCCATAAACAGACTAGAATAATAAAAATAGGCTTAAAAGATATATAAAGTAATTTATAGATCTAATTAAAAGAGATTACTAAAAATAAGTATAAATTTACTAAGAAATTCCTAAAAAACCTAAGAATTAAGTATTAAGGTATTAATAATACTAAAGATAAGTCCTTCTAAGTTCCCCTTGCCTCTATACTCCTCCTCCCTCCTTTACTATAGTCCTTCTATAATAGACCTGTATACTAAGAGGGCTCTCTTAGAAATTGCACCACTAAGTCCTACTTATCCTATCCCACTATCTAGATAAATCTATAGTATTAAATTTACCTCTATATTATTAATATATAAGTTTATAGTAAATTCTCTATTATTAATACTACTATAGCCTCTAGCTTCTTATCTATACTTAATAGTTTAACTAATTAGCCTCTATAATAGAATTAAACCTAGTATAGTAATAAAGGCTAGAGCTATAAGAGCTAGAAAGAATAGTAAATAATATAACTCCACCTATAAATAGGCTAGAATAATAAAAATAGGCTTAAAAGATATATAAAGTAATTTATAGACCTAATTAAAAGAGATTACTAAAAATAAGTATAAACTTACTAAGAAAATCCTAAAAAACTTAAGAATTAAATATTAAGGTATTAATAATACTCCTTCTATATCTCCCTCTCTTCTCTCTACTTCTCCTCCCTCCTTAACTATAGTTCTTTTATAATAGACCTATATACTAAGAGGGCTCTCTTAGAAATTATACTGCTAAGTTCTATTTATCCTATTCTAATTATCTCCTTAAAACTCTTTATAATATTATAAAGAAGAGTCTTAATAGATAAATAAATTTACTTATATAAAAAATATATAAAATCCTATTTATAGACCTTTCTATTTAATAGTTTCTTTTTAGTAAGTGATTTTACTATTAAAAAGGTCTATTAGGTGCTATTATTTTCTATTATAAACTATACCTTAATAATAGCTTTATAATCTCCTCTTTTTTATTATATTTTTTATTCTATTTTAAACTCTAATATAGCTAAAACTATTCTCCCTACTAAAATAGGTATAAGAAATTATAGTAATATAACTCTTTAAAAGTATTCTGCTCTATTTATTTCTATTAATTAACTCTCTATTAGATATAGTTTTCTTTATTATAGTTATATTTATCTAAAGTATTAGAATATTTAGAATAAGATAGTATATCTATAATTATAACTTATAATTAAGGTTTAGCACTTATACTTTAATTTAGTATTTAAAAAACTTATATTTAAAGTTAATATTCTAGATAATTAAGTTTACTATCTAATATATTAGATAAAGCTAATCTTAGTAAATCTCTTAGAGGGGGAATTCCAGGCTTATTATTATCTCTAAAGTTCTCTATATTATTATCTAAAAATAAGAGTTAGCTAGATTTAGATATAGAGGGTTATATAGAAAAGAAAGGATTTTTCTTAAAGTCTTATTAACTATATAGAGTATTTTATAGAGTAAAGCTAATATTAATAGGTATATTATAGAATTCTATAGTAATAGTAGAAATATATTAGTTAATTAAAGAAATTTCTATATTAGTAAAGAGCTCTCTATCTCTCTTAGCTATATAGCTAAATTATAGTAATAAGATACTCTCTTAAAGAAATACTTAGACCTATTTAATATATCTAAGTCTATATATAAATCTATCTCTTTATTAAATTAAATTAACTATATAATAACTAGTTAATAGGATTATTCTAAGATATACTAAGGCTTCTATCTTATAGTACTATCTATTAAGATTATTTATAGTATCTATAAATTATTAGTTACTTTTTAAATTCTATATAGAGTTTTAGTAAAAGTAATTACTATTTACTTAGTCTATAATAATTATTACCTAATAACTATTACTATAATTAAGTAATAAGAAAGTAGCTATAGTATTTTAAAGGTTATTTATATCTCTTCTTATTATACTAACTATATCTACTATAATCTCTGTTCTAGATATCTAAGGTAGTTTTTAAGGTAGAATATAGATAGAAAGCAGAAATCCTCTAATTATAAGTCTAAAAAGGCTTATAATTTTAGAGTTATCTAAGTTCTCTTATCTTATTAGTATCTCTTATATATTATAGAGGTTAGAAAGATATTCTACCTTCTCTATACTATTAATAACTAATTCTTATCTATACTTAGTTATTAAGTAATTTACTAACTACTAGTTATTTTATATATACTAAGAAACTACTAGAATAGGTTAATTATTATTTAATATAGAATTAGCAGGCCTTATATAGTTAAAAACTGCTAAGTTATTATAGAATTTAAAGATAACTTATTCTACTAAAAAGGGGGTAAGATATAGTAATATTAATAGTTTTATAGATCTAGAATAATTATAATACTTTAATAAATTAATTAGTTACTACTAATTATTCACCCTTTTATACTTCTTAATCTTATCTCTTATTACTATATTTTAAATAGTTAGGTATTTTAATAATCCTTTATTATTTCTTAAAGTCTTAGTATTAAATATACTAGTAGGTTAGACTTATAAATAAATATTCTTAAGCCTAGATAGGTTAAGACTTATTCTATTAGATAAAGAGAGCTTTAAGTCTATAAATTATAGAATATACTTATCTTTCTAGTTTTTTATTACTTCTAGTACTATTTGCTCTAGTATCCTCTTTTTATTTTTAAAAACCTAGTCTTAAATAGTTCTATCTAGCTTTAAAGAGATTTAATACTTTTTAAATAGCTCTTTATTTATAAAAGTTACTAATAGTTAGTTAATCTAGATCCTTTTTTTTACTTATAGAGGCTATTTTAGTAGTGCTAGGCTACTAGATTATATAAAGGATCTAAATTAGTTAACTAAATATAAGCTAGAAACCTATAATAGAGATTTAGTATAGTAAAGGTTAATTAGATATAGTTATCTTAATAAGACTTTAGTTATAATAGCTAGAGCTCTAGATAAGACTCTAGTTATAATATATATTAGAGTTTATAGTCTTTTCTCTACTCTCTTTTCTAACTACTAATTATTATAAAACTAGTTTTATCTATTATATAAGTTAATTAGCAGCTCTAAAAAGACTACTCTATTTAATTTAAATACTTATAGGTAGATAAATAGTATATCTAGAGCTTCCTTTTTAAGCTAGGTAGTTATATTATCTCTTAGACTTCTATTATTAAAGTTATCTTTTATATCTCTAATTATATAATATTAAAAGAGTTATCTAGCTTTAATAGGTTTTATAAGGTAATATATAATTACTATAATATTTATAGAGTATATTAGAGTCTTAGTCTCTAATATTCTAATAGTATTATATAGGCTAGTAATAATATACTATAGTTTAGAAGGAGGAAATAACTTCTATATTATATTAAGAGTTTTGCTCTAGTATTTAATAAGTATATATTTTATTAGTAAATTAGAGGGATATATCTAGCTAGTTATATTTTAGTATTATAGAGGTAGAGTCTTATATTTAATTATTAATAGCTAATATCTTAGTTTCTCTATAAGTTTAAAGCCTAATATATCTCTAATAATCTAGCTTTATATCTAGAATTAGCTCTTACTTAGTTTATTAGATATAAGATCTATTAATTATCTAATATTAGAGGTAGAAAGCTTTAAGAATCTTAGCTTCTAAATATAGTTATCTAGAGTATTACTATTATTAAAAATAATCTTTTCTATTATAATATTTTTAAAAAGAAAGTTAGTAGGAGGAAAGAGTAAGTGTTTTATAGACTAAATAGATAGATTAAATAAGAGTAATATAAAATCTAAAGATATTATAGTATAGTAGTTAGTATTAAATATCTTCTATCTAAGAAAATAGATTAGATAGTATATATAAATATAGATAAAAAAGAGAAGATCTAGGAGACTAGAAGGATTAATAATACCCTTTTATATCTACTAATTATCTTAAAGTACTAGTGATTTATTAGTATCTTATAAAAGGAATAATTAACTTTTTCCTCTCTTAGCTTTCTTAGCTCTAATAAAGGTAAAGTAAACTTAGAATAAAAAATCTAATAATATATCTAATAGTAAATTAGAGCAGTTATTTATAAGAAAAGAATAAAGGAAATAGTAGCTATTAGTAGCTATTAAAATAAGAGATCTAGTTATAAAACTAGATAAATATCCTTTTCTATTTTCTAATATTTAACTTCTCTTTCTCTAATAGTTATCTTTTTTTCTATTTTTTAATCTTAACTTAACTCCTCTAAATTTTTCTTTTTATATCTATAAATTACCTTCTCTTATTATAGCTAACTATAACTTTCTTATATTAGATATTAAAAATACTAATTAGTCTTATTCTTATTATCTTCCTCTAAAAGCTACTTTCTAGATACTTAGTTCTAATATCTCTATATCTTAGATAAAGTAGAATAATATACCTCTTTTTATTTAGTATTTTAATAACTAGCTTTAGATAATCTACTTTTTCTTATACTCTTTCTTACTTAACTAATATCTATTATCTTTTTAGACTATTATAAGCTTTACTTAGCTCTATCTTAATATTTCTAGTAATAAATATTTAAAAATAGCCTTTATTCTATAAGTATTTTCTAATAAGATTACTAATATAATAAGACTAGCTTTCTAGAAAGTTTATCTTAGTAAGTAAGACTTTAATTAAATATTTAAGATAACTAAGAGAACTAGTAACTTTTACTATTAAGTCTTTATTTATACTTCTATTACCTTTCTTTCTAACTTATAATAGATAAAGGTTTTTTAGTATATAGTAGCTACTTATAGCTTATTTATCTAATTCTAAGATAGTTATAATATAGTACTCTATATTTATTATAAGAAGTATATCTATACTATAAAAAACTCTATAACTAGCATTTTTATTTATAAACTATACTTTAAATATATTTCTATACTAGATATTTCTTATACTAACTGCTTCTTTTATAAAGTCTAAGAGAATTACTCTTATAATAATCTAAGTATTTATAAGTACTATAGATATAGCATTAAGTATAATAATAAAGCAAGAAAGAGTAGAGAATTTAATAGTATTATAATAATTCTATAGTTCTAAATTCTAGCTAATATTACTATATTAGCTATATCTACTCTTATCTAGGCTTTTAACTTTTACTCTAGGTCTTCTTTAAATACTAAGCTATTAAAAGGTAAGTTATTAACTAGCTAGACTTTCTTATCTTTTATCTTATATATTATATTAACCTCTCTATATATAAAGGATAGAGTATTATTATAGATATAATTAGTTTTTAGCTTATTCTAGATTCTTATTAGAACCTTTTCTAAGAGGTTTTCTCTCTAATAGGACTAATAGTATACCTAGATATTAGCTATATTAAATCTAATTCCCTATTCTAAGTTAAATAGATTTATAAAAAGTAAGGGGTATATTTTAGTAAAAAGGAGAAGTTACTAAAGCTTTTTATTAGTTATAAACTTTAGTAGGTTAGTCTTATATACTACTTACTTCTTATAATACTTCTAAATACTAGGGTTAAATTTCTTAATAGTATAGCTAAGAGCCCTAGTATACTTAGATTTTCTTATATTAAGAATACTAATAGTAGTCTTCTAGTCTTTAAAAAGGATAGTTCTACTATATATAAGGAGGTGCTTAGCTATTTTAAATAATATAAGCTTAGTACTATTATATAGCTTAATAGAGATTAGCTCTTTCTTCTACTAATAGGTTAGCTAGTTTCTATTTCTACCTTATTTCTAAAAAAAGAGAGGTTTACTTAGAATATTAGTTAGAAGTACTAGAACCTCCTCTACTTTATAGCTAGATATATAGTTAGAATCTATATAGTTAGCTTCCTTTTTCTTTCTCTAGTAGTAATATTTATAAAACTTCTTTAAAAAGGGTTTATAATAGTTATAGTATAGCTTTTCTTTATAGAATTAGTATTTAGAAGTATATTCTTATAATTCTAAAATAGCCTAGATAATTGCTTTTATTCTTAGTATAATAGCTTGCTTAAGGGAGACTTTAAGTACTATATAGAAGATATTACTATTCTTATTAAATATTACTAGAATCTTCTTATTCTCCTCTAATTCCTCTTAGACTAGAAAGTTAAAGCTTTTTAGTAAATTAGCTTCTATTATTAATATTATCTCCTCTAGTATATATAGACTAGGCTAGCCTTTCTAGTTATAAAGCTATAGTTATAAACTCTTACTTAGTTATCTATTAATTTCTATAATTACTAAGCTAGCTATTATATTAGAATTAGTAGTAGCAGCCTCTATCTTTTCTTTTCTATAGAAATTAAATAGGCTTACTAAGTATAAGAGAAGCTAGTAGGGTTAGAGAGTATAGTAGTAAAGTAATTAATAAAATCTAAAGTATAGAATATTAAAGGAGTATAGATCTTCTAATTACTAGCCTAAAAGATACTAATTATCTAAGTTAGTAAGTATTTTAGTATTAATTTAATATATATAATAAACAGAGCTCTAAGAATTATATTCTTAGATATCTTACTATATAAGCTAATAAAGAAGGAAATATTAAATATATAATAGCTACTAATATAGATATTCTTAACTATTATACCCTTAAAAGTTATTATAGCTTAAGTATCTATAAAGCCTTAAACTTTAAGATATATAGAGATAATACTCTCCTATATACTATTATAGCTAATATACTTCTTAAAGATAATATTAATAGTAGTACTAGTATTAATAATTCTATACTGCTCTAAGTGTGTAGACTAGCTAATTCTTATAGTAATCTAGAAGTATAGTATAATAAAGTCTTATATAGTGAGAACTTTATACTAGTAGGTAACTATAGTATAGTATAGGCACTCTGCTAAATTATTAAGGAAAGTAACTAGTATATTAAAGTTCTTTTTAGGTTAAGTACTAAATAGAATAATATCTATTATATTAATACCTACTATATTATAGAGAGGTGGTTAACTAAAAACAGAAAGTACTAGGCTACTTATAAAGACTTAGAAATTATAGATTATATCTATAAAGAGTTAAAAGAGGCTAGTTAAAGAAAAGGGGGTTAGGTAGAATACTAAGTAAAAGAGGATTATATCTAAACTCTATTTTTAGCCTAGTATAGCTGCTTTATAAAGTATCTAAACTATTATAGTCTCCTACTTATAAACTTAGACTTAAATATAGGCCTTAATAGCACTAATCTCTATCTATAAGAGTGCTTTATACTAGAATATAAGAATTAGGTCTGCTTATATATTATTTTAATACCTAATTTCTTATATAAGCTATCTGCTTAATCTAGAAGCTTTTACTATATAGCTGAGTAGGTTTCTCTCTATAGGTATAAATATATCTAGCTATTAATTACTATTCTGCTAGAAGTAGTTTTAAATAACTAGCTTTATATACTTATAGACTATATTATTATAGTTATACTAGACCTAATAAAGAAAGGATTCCAGAATAGTAATCTTCCTATCTACTTAGCTTATAGGTTTTCAGTAAGAATATAGTCTTCTAATATTATAATAAAAGATTTAAGTTAAGAGGTCTTAGCAGCTTCTAAGAGGTTATTATTAACTAGGGTATCCTTATTCTTATCTATAACTTTCTTAATATAAGGTTCTAGGAGTAAAGAGGGAAAATAAGCTATATTTAGGTTTATAATATAGACCCTCTTCTTAGATTTAGTAGCAGGATAAGATATTATATAGTAGTTCTAAGTTTATAATCTAGTTATAGTATTAATACTTATATCTATAGAGAGAATTATAGCTAGGATACTAGAAGCTAGTATATAGATATTAAAGATATTATAGATAGTATCTAAGATTACTATACTAGTAGGAGGGGTCTTTATAGCTAAAGTAGAAATTAGAAGCCTTAGAGTTTCCTATATAGTATACTAAGTATACTTATTAAACTGCTTATAGCTCTTAAGCTGGAACTTAACTCTATAAAGGCTTAAAAAGTATTTATAAAGGGTAAGAATACTAGCTTCTAGCTGCTTAGTTTTATCTATACTAGCTATAAGGATTAGAAAAGAAATAATTATTAGGTTATACTAGCCTTATTAATAGCCTTTATTAATCTCTTTATTAGAAACCTAGATATAGAGAAGACTCTATAAGCTGCTAATCTACTAGTAGCCTCTATAAAATAAGTATAGTTTTATATTAGAAAAGGCTCTAATAGCTTTATAATTTCTAGTAAGATATTCTTTCTTACTATAGGTATAATAGATATTAGAGTTAATAGTTTCTATAAATCTTAGAAGTCTTAGCTAGTAGTAAGATTTAAAGCTTATAGAGTCTAAGTAACTGTCTCCTCTTAGATTAAAGAGTATATAGTTATATTCTCTATATATAAAGCTATAATTATAAAGGTTACTACTATAATAGTTATACTATAAGAGCTTCTATATAGGCTAGATATTAGTTATATTAGTAGTATATATACTAACTTTATTAATAGTATAGTTATATTAAGGAGTATTAGTATAGTATCTAGTTCTAATCTACTTAATCTCTATATCCTTAAAGTAGGCAGTAAGTTTATCTACTTAGGCCTTCTAGTTAGGAGTATTAGTTATCTTATCCTTTAGCTTAGCTTTTATAGATAATACTTTTAATTGCTTATATTTAAGTATAGTAACTAGTATACTAGCTAAGATATCTTCTCTCATACCTTATAGTTATATATATATCTATTAAGACTAAACCTATCTAGTAATTATAACCTCTATTTAAATTTAAGAAACTAAAAGGAAACTCTAGTAGTTATTATAGAGGATCTTTAAAATATACCTTATAGTCTGCTTAGAAAAGTAGTAGAAGATAATATAGTTAATCTCTATATTAGATAGTATAGATAGTCTTCTCTTAGCTACTCTATTTTAAAGGTTACTATTAGTTTTCCAAAATACTAATATAGTAAAGAGAGGGGTTAGATAGAGTATAATATTAGTTTAAGATATATATATTAAAAAGAGAGGTATCTAGAGAGTAGCTAGTATAAAGAAATAATATAGGCAGTTAATAGAGGCAGGTTATATAATATTAGAGGTTATATAACTGCTTACCTAACCAGATTATAGTTATTCTAGTGCTAGGCTGTGAATCCTAGTAGAGGCTGGGATCTAACCTACTAGGCAATATAGGCAATTATTCCCACAGTTACTAATCTTAGTAAGAAACTTAGAAATATACTTAGAATTACTAATCTCTAGGCTAGAAATAAGGCTTTAAAGCTCCTTATTAAAGTTTAAATAAGTATTTAGGTCTATAATACTATATATCTTATAGAGATTATCCTTAAAAAAGAGCTAATTATTATATTAAGTAGAAATACTCTTAAAGGTTTATTAATAAGCTTTAATATAGTGCTAGCTAACTAGAGTGATTATCTTCTCTTTATTCTATTTATAAAGTTTAGTATAGAATAGGTAATCCTTAAAAAAGTTAGAAATATTATTATTAATAAACTTAGAAGCTTCTAAGCTATAAGAGATAATTAGAGTAGTAGTATACTACTTCTATATAGTTTTAGCTAATTTCTTAATTACTTCTATAATATTAATAGTAAGTAAAGAGGCTAAGTCTCTTATAGAAGATATAGTAGTAGCCTTTATAGATATAACTTTATCTAGCTACTAGCCTAAACCTGCTCTCTATAATCTAAGAGAAGCTATATCTTTATAGTTTTTATACTTATTATAGATATTCTTACTAGTATAAACCTAGTAACTAATTTTAGTATTTTAAAACTATAAAGGTAAAAACTTCTTAGATCTATTATTATCTATAATAGTAGAGCAAAGAGCTTATTTCTAAATACTCTTAAATATAGCTCCCTTAAAGGGTTTTATACCTAGAGTATAGTGGAATAGGATAAGTGGGACTTAGCAGTGCAATTTCTAAGAGAGCCCTCTTAGCATATAGGTCTATTATAGAAGAACTATAGTAAAAGAGGGAGGAGGAGCATAGAGGCGAGGAGAACTTATAAAAATTATTATTATTAATACCTTAATACTTAATTCTCAGGTTTTTTAGGAATTTCTCAGCAAATTTATGCTTATTTTTAGTAATCTCTTTTAATTAGATCTATAAATCACTTTATATATCTTTTAAGCCTATTTTTATTATTCTAGCCTGTTTATAGATAGAGTTATATTATCTACTATTCTTTCTAGCCCTTATAGTTCTAGCCTTTATTAATAATACTTAGAGATAGATTCTTTTGCTCTTTTTAATAGCCTTTAAAGGCTTCTTAGAAAGTAGAGTGCCTTTATTATATCTATATATCCCTACTATTAATATATATATATATATATAACTAATCCACTTTAAATATAATAATATATATAAAAAATCTATAAATAATAAAGAATAATAATATAATTAATAGCTAATATATAAAGATAGAGAAAGATATTTATAGATCTATCTTAGTTTATAAGAATAGTAATAGCTATATATTCTCTTAGAATTAAAGTAGGAATAATAAAGACCTTAATATACTCTCTTTTATATACTATTAGCAGGTTTTAGTAAGTATACTCCCTTTCCCCCTCTCTTATATATTTTTAATACTACTATTATTTAATTAGTAAGTTATAGCTAGAGTAGCTAAGATAGCTATATTTAAGACTAATATAGTGATTAATAGTTTTGCTAAGCTAATAAGTATAGTAAGATTAACTAGATTAGTGAATAAATATTAATAAACCCCTTATTAATATAGCCTTAAGTGCTAAGAGCAAAAAATACTAATATTTAAGATATTCTAATATAGTGAAGCTGTAAAGTTTTCTAAAATAGGAGTATTATTAGAGAGACCCTTCTATATTAAGTAATAAGACTTAAGGTAGATCTATAAAAGCCTAGAATAGTAAGATTAAGGTTAAGAGACCTTTCTATATTTATTTAGTTTATATTATTTTTTTCTTTTTTATTATTTAAAGAAGTTATAATTACCTACTTTATCTTTCTATTTAGAAAATATTATAATAATAAATTCACTTTTTTATTTAGAAAGCTTTATTACTTTAACTATATAATAATAAACTTAATATTTATAACTCTATAAGTATTATATCTTCTTCTTATTTAAATAATAACTTAGATATTAGATCCTCTTTTAATAAGGGAAAGCAGTCTAAGAAGAGTTTTATAGGAACTTTATTTAGTAAGATATAACTATAAGCTATAAAATAGCTAGCTTCTAAAGATAGTATAGATAGGTTTATAAATCTCTCTCTAGAAATAGGGGTGTTATTTTCTAGTTCTTATTATTTACTTAAGAGGATATATACTAATTAAGATATTATAGTTCTAGCTAACCTTTTAATAAGATATTCTACTATAGCTATAATAACTTTCTACTCTACTAATATATCTAAGTTTATTAGAACTAATATCTTAGACTTTATTATAAACTATAAGAGCCTTTTTAAGCTTTACTATAAAACTAATAAGGATATAAAGAATAAGGTCTATATATATAGCTCTAGTAACTATTAAGATATAGTATAATTCTATATTAATAAGGCTAAGATCTAGAAGGAAGCTAAGAAGAAACTTCTTTACTAATTTAGATTTATAGACCTAAAGTATTAATAGGACTTTAATAAGGATCTTTAAAATCTAGTTATAAGCTTTTATATTAAAGATAATAACCCTTTATAGGTTATAGTATTAATTGCTACTATTTGCTAGCTTTAATAGAGAGCTATTCTATATAGAGATCTAGAACTTATAGATACTAAACTTATTTATATTACCTATTACTATTTTTTAGAGAAGGTAATAAGAGCTATAGCTTAAAGTCTTAACTGCTAATCTATTAAAGTTATTTTAAAGTAATAGATTATAGTTAAAGATACTCTAATTAAATAGTTTACTACTTAGTAGAAACTTTAATAACTATTAGGCCTTATTAAGTCTAAACTAATAACTATACTTTAAGTCTCTATAAAGATAATTTTAATAAGATAGAGAGCTAAAGCTAAGAAACCTTCTATAGTATAAACTATAAGCTTAATTATTAACTCTCTTATAGAGAACTTTAGAACTCTTAATATTAATAGAGCTAACTATAAAATAGATATTCTAAGCTTTATTAAGAGAGTTACTAGCTAAGGAGATAATACTTTTAACTTAAATATTATAGAAGCTACTAAACTATATAAATAATAATCTTAGAATAATATATAGACTTAATATTAGTAATAGTAGTACTATTATCTATAAGCTAGTTATAGTAACTACTAAAGTAGCTATTAATAATATTAAGAGTTTAGAAGAGGTAGAGAAAAAAGAGGCTATAGAGACTTTTAGTAAGAGAAACTATAGTAATATATACCTTTTTAGGCTTTTAGATACTATTAGTTTTATAGAGCAGTAGCCTATATTATTATTAGCTATATTAAGTATCTTAAAGCTAGCTAGAGGGGAGTCTGCTACTATATAGCACCTTTCTACTTTATTAGCACTCTTAATTCTAATATCTAAGTTAAAGTAAGTATTATTAATAAAAGCTATATAGCTAGGAGAATAGATAGCTAAATAATTTTAAGGTATATTCTTATTAATAAAGATAGCTTTATAAACTATATAGTAGCTACTAGTAGAATAATAGAGAAGTAGTAGCTAAAACTAATAGAAGAGATTATATAAGTTATTAGTTATAACAGACTATACTCTAAGCAATCTATTAGCTTTATAGATTAAGAAAAGGATATAATATAGTTATATAACTTTATTAATATAATATTCTTTAGCTTTAAGCCTAGAAACTAATATATTAATCTAGTTAAGAATATTACTGCTATAGAATAAGTAAAGACTAGAAGCTATTACTCTAAATCTTATAATATTATATTTAATAGGCCTCTTAAATAGCAAACCTATTTATAGTCTAAGATCCTCTAATTTAAATTACCTAGTAAGTTACTAAACTTCCTAATAATAAAGAAGATACTAATAATATTATATTATAGAATACTCTAGAAGAGCTAGTTAAATAATAGAAATAAAAAGAGTAAGATAAGTTTTAGATTTAATATAGCAATTTATAGACTAGCTATATATTTATATTAGAGCTATATAGTAAGAGAGTAAATAGAAAGGTAGCTATTTCTAAAGCTTTCTTTTATTAAAACTAGCTAAATTAGAATAAAATAGTTTATAATATTACTAAAGCAATAATTAATAAGTATAAGAATAGATATAATTTAAAGTTATAAGAGGTCTTTATTCCTATTAATATTATACTTCTAGATTAATTTAATAAGATAGGAGCTAGTAATAAGAAGCTATAAGAGTAGATAGACTAATAGAATAATAATAAAAACTATTTTAAAGGCTAAGTAACTTTAGCTACTATTTTTATAATCTTATCTAAGAATTTATAAACTAAGTAAGTATAGTTTAACTGCTATATAATTAATCCTATCTTTAAAATAGGTACTATAACTAAGAAATAGAATTTTATACTTCTTTTACTACTAAGATATATTACTATTCTAGACTTTATTATAACCTATTAGTAGATTATAATTACTCTTTATAGCTCTATAAATATACTAATTAAGAAAATTATTAATAGTAGCTTAGTAATTAATCTTATTAATAAAGAATATATTAGATATCTAGGCTTATAGAGTAATATAGTTAGAACTAATATAGAAATCTATAGAATTACTAATAAGGAGCAGAGAATCTAATTTATAGATATAATTATAGATAATATCTATATTAGAGATAATATAATTTAAGATATTAGCTTCTTTATCTTTTTAGAGAATATCTATAATAAGGACTTAGTACTAGAAGCCTCTTTTATCTTAAAGATTAGGATAACCTTAGATTATATATAGAACTAGATTATTAAAGTCCTTTAGTCTAGAAATATTAAGATTAATATTTTATTATTATTCTATATAGAAGACTTAACTGCTTACTTTTTAGAAATTATTACTAAGATAGACTGCTTTATCTCTTTATAATATTAATATACTCTTATATCTTCTATAAAGGAGGAGAAATAGAGGCTATTACTAATAGATTTAATATAGTAGTAAGCTTAGAATTTATAGAAGATAATTAGTAAGTTAATAAAGTTAAAGATAAAAAAGAGTTAGATATAATACTAAATAGTATAAGAGTATATTAGAATATTAAAGTAATTTAATAAGTATTTAAGAGCTTATATAACCTACTAGAGGAAGTTAAGTAATAAATAAAGCTAGATAAGAAAGTTATTACTGTTTTTAAAGAATTTAGATTAATTTTTAATAAAATCCTAAAAACTATAATCTAAAAAGAAGTTATCTCTAAGCTTAATAATATCTATAAAGTAATTATAAGTATTAGATATATTAAAGGATATAATAATTATAGTATTAACTATTAGTATTATATTTATAAATCTAAAAAGAAAGTAGTAAAAAAGAGAGTGCTTAAAAGGAAGTATAAATTAATATATTAGAAAGAAATTAAAGTTATTAAAGCTATAGATACTATTTTTTCTTATTATTAATATATACTTATATAGATAATATCTATATTACTAATAAAAAATATTAATATACTATATAAGATAAAAGATAAGAAGATTTAACCTATTAATAATACTATATTAGATAGTTTAACTCTAGATAGTAACCTAGAGTAAAAGCTAAAAGTATAAATAAAAGCAGAAAAGAATATAAAGCTAGATCTTAATATTCTATTTACTAACCTAATTATACTAAGGTTTTTAAATATTAAGCTAGAAATAAGACTTATAAAGATCTAGCTAGAAGCTATCCTAAAAACTATTAATTATCTATAGCTTAAAAAAAAGAAGCTTCTTATAGCTATTTTAATAATAAGAGAGGAAGCTTTAGCCTGGAAATTTACTTATTATAGCTTAGTCTACCCTTTTATTACTCTCCTATAAATAATATAAATAATCCTATATAAAGTATAGTAAGTAAAAGGAATTCTAATATTAAGAGGGTTAGAATAGGATATTATTATAATTTTAAAGAATAGACTAGAAAAGAGAATCCTAGAGCAGAGTTATATAGTATATTATAATCTATTCTTTCTTATATATAAGAAAGATAGTAAGATAAGACTTATTAACTCTATAATAAAGATAAATATAATTATAATTTAAGATATAGTGCTATCCCCCTCTATAGATGACTTTTTAGAGGATTTTGCTATATACTAGTTATTATCTCTTTTAGACTTCTTCTTAAAATATAACTAAGTTCCCTTAAACTCTATAAGTAGAAACTTAACTATATTTATCTCACTTATTAAACTACTATATATATATATTTTATTTTAAGGAGTAATAAATTTAGTTATATAATTTATAAAAGTTATAATCAGAATTCTATATAACCTTATACTTAGTTATTATAAAGCCTTTCTTAATAATATTACTATTAAAAAACTAACTTTATACTATAATAAAAAAGAGATTAAGTCTTATCTATAAATTTATAGATTTATTTTAGAATATTTATAGAATATTAATAAGATCCTAGTTAATTTAGAGCTAATAGAGTATATAGTAATAGTAATTAAGTCTTAATAGGTTTAGAAAGCAGTAATAATTATTAGCTATATTTATAGTACTAATAGATATTATCTAAAAGAAGCAAAGATAGTTAAGATCTATAAATAGATTACTTATACTAACTTAATAGAGTTAAGAGCTTTTCTAGAAATTATAATATTTTATAGATTCTAAATAAAGAACTATTTAATTATTATAAAACTAGTTACTAATTTACTTAAAAAGAATATCTCTTTTTATTAAAAAGAGAAGTATAAAATAGTAATAAATATCTTAAAGTTAATACTTACTAAAGCTCTAATCCTTATTATCTTAGATTATAGTTCTAGAGGAGGAGATATATACCTTATAGTTAATACTAGTAATATAAAATAGAGTAGAGTTCTAGACTAATTTATTAATAACTAATATATAGTCTCTTACTTTAAGAGTAGCACTTAGTTAGAACTAGAACTATTCTATAATACTAAAAAGAAGAAACTATATAGTATTCTAAAAGTCTTAAAAAGGGTGTGTAATTATCTCTATAGAAGATACTTTATTCTAGATATAGATATCTAAACTTTAGTTATATAACTAAATAGAGCAGCTATAAACCTTCTAGAAGCTCTTATTATTTAATAGATTATATAGATTTAAATATTTAACTTTAAGGTATAATATATCTATAATATATAAAATATAGTAGTAGATAGCTTCTTATAAAAACTCTAAGGCTCTTTAAATATAATTAATAAAGAAGTAGAAGGAGAAATTAATTCTTAGATTAATTTATAGATCTTTTTTATTAATATTAAGGCTAGTTTCTTCTTTAATTAAGCATAATAATATAGTAATATATAATAAATAGAGGAGGTCCTTATAAGAGATATATAGAAAATTATTAATACTATAATAACTATTCTAAATATCCTTCTTAATAATTTATAAATCTATTTAGTATATTCTTAATAAATTACCTACTATTTAATAATATAAAGGCACCTTTTAGGAATTTAACCTATTAAATACTATAATTTTAAAATCAGAGCTTTAAACTACTATATTTAAAACTACCTACTTTTTACTAAACTAATAAATTAAAAGCTAATACTAAGATAAATTATAGATAACCCTAAATAGAGGAGGAAGTTAATTACTAAAGCCTATAAAGAAAGTAGTTATAGAGGTAAGTAAGCTATAATAAGGAGATTATCTAACTATTATATATAGAGTAATATATATTTAGAAGTTAAAGAGTTTCTAAGAAGTTATCCTAATTACTAAAAGAGGAGAGCTTAATATATAGATAATATAAGAACCTATAGTTTGCTAAAGGGACTACCCTTTATAAGAATTTTATTAAATATATAAAGAGTAGATAAGTAGTACTTTATAGAGGCTTAAAACCTGCTTACTAAATAGCCTAAAGCATAATAGCTTAGATAAGTAACTATAGCTAAGATTATAAAGTTTATTTAAAAAGAAGTTATCTATTAATATAAGCTATATAGTAAGATTATTATTAATAGAGGTTTAGAGAATAAAAGTATTATTATTAAGTTTAATAAAAGATATAGTATAAAGAGAAAAGTAATATTAGCCTATAACCTAAAAGCTAATAGAGTAATTAAGACTAGTTATTAGTCTATTACTTATTCTTTATTAATATAGACTAGAGAAAGAAAGGATATTAACTCTTAACTATATTTATTTACTACTCTATTTATAGACTAATTAAGTATTTACACTTTAACTAGCTTTAGCTCTTTCTATCTTTTATATAGATTTAAACCTATTATATCTATTAAGACCCTAATACTAACCTAAAAGGTTCTTAATTAGAATTTAGTAACTATATAAAAAGAGGAGATTTAGATATATCTATAAGCCTTTCTATAACTTAATAAAAATAGAAAGTAAGTTAAAAAGATAATTAAGAGTTAATATAAAAAGACTATAAAGTATAATAATAATTAATATAAGTAAATAATAAGAAAAGAGAGGCTAGAAATAGGTAATTTAGTTCTAGTATTTAATATTAAGAGATCTATTAATAAATCTTCTATTAAGAAGCTTAACTACTAATAATAAAGCTTCTTTTATATCTTATTATATACCTCTAATACTCTATTATATTAACTAGTAATATTAATAGAAAAAGAGATTATAGATAAAATATTTAGTAGAAATTAACTTTAGAAATTTATTTAAGTATCTAAAAGATATTAAGAACTAAATAATATAGATATTTATAGATCTAATTTAGAGAGAAACCTAGTAAAAGTCTTTCTAATACTAAGAAATAAAGAGTATAATAACTATATACTAAAAGAAGAAAATAAAGAACTAATAGTATCTAAAAAGATAATTAGAAATAAAGAGGAGGATATATTATAATCTATAATAAGATTAAGATAGTATCTAAAAGACTTAGAAATAGTAATTAAAGTATTAAAAGCTAAATAGTAACTAGTAGTAGAAATCTTATAAATATTAAAGGAGAAAGAGAAAGAGTATATTAAGATAGAGGATCTAAAAGACTTATAATTTTTTTTTTATTCTTAGATATTTAGTTTAATAATTTATAGACCTATTTATATTTATTAATAGGATTTTCTTTTCTTTATCTTTTATATTTTAAAAGTTTAAGATTCTAGAAATAATATTTCTAAACTTTAGAGATAAGAATAAGAGATACTTATTAAAATATACTACTCTATTAATAACTATCTTTTAATATAATAGTAATCTATATACTAATAACTTTAATATTTATACTAAGTATAAGATATTAAAGATCTATAGCTTTTTAATAATAATACTAAAACCCCTTATAGATATAGCTATTACTAAACTAAATAAATAAGAGAACTAATAGTTTAAAAATAGATAAAAGAGAAGAAAAGAAAAGAGAATATTAAAGTATAGTTACTAACCTATAAAAAGAATACTAATATCTAGATAACTAAGGATATAGTAATAAAGCTATTAATACTAAAAGCAGCTATATAATACTATTATTAGTAAAAAAAAGAAAGATATTTATAAAGGAGATCTTATTAATTTTATACTTAGATAGAGTTTAAAGTTAGTTTTATAAACCTATTTAGAGGATATTTTCTTTATATTCTTATTACTACTTAATAATATTTCTATTATTTCTTCCCTTTTTCTCTATTTTATAAAGATATATTTAGTTACTCTATTTTCCTTTTCTTAACCTATAATATAAAGCTCTAAGTAGTTAGTAATCTCTATAAAGTTAAAGTTTAAAAGTAGCTTTAGTATAAAAGAGTATTAAAAGTAGGTAAACCTAGCTTCTAGATAATACTCTTAAGCTTATTAAGAATAAAAAGTGTTTTAAAGGATTAAAAAGTTAAATTTAGATATAGCTAATATAGTAATATTAGCTAGGATTTAGAACTATAAAATTATTATAATACTATTAAATTCTCTACTCTTTCTTACTTTATTATTATACTTAATTCTATATCTATAGTATTTATAAATACTTATATTATTATAAAAATAATTCTCTTAGATTTTATAAAAAAAGCAGTTAGTATAAGAAGTGCTTAATATAGAAATATATTTAAAGTATAGTTTATAGATAAAAATACTAGTTATAGAGTTCTTTATAATATAGATATACTCTTTATAATAGATATAAGATATTATATTATAACTATCTTAGAATTAGATAAATAAGCTATAAGTAGCTACTATATACTAAAAAACCTTTATTTACTATAAGCTAGAAAGAAAGATAGCAGAGATATAAATAAAAACTTAATAGTAGAAGTTACTAGTTCTCTTAGTTATCTTAAATATTTAATTAAAGTCTTACTTACTAAAATAAACTTTCTAGAAGGCTAGTTTTATTATATTAATAGTTTTATTAGAGAACACCTATAGAATAAAGGCTACTTTTAAATATTTATTACTAGGAATATTAAGATAGAGCTAAGTAAAGCTTATAGTAGCCTAAAAAGATAATAGATATTAGTTAAGTAATAAGAAGTATAAGGAAAAGTAGATTATTTAAAGCTAGTTATTAAAGTACTAGATAAAAAGAGATATATTATTCTGCTTTATCTAAGATATAGAGATATTAAAACTAAGTACTTAAAGAGTAGCTTTTAGAGAAAGGTAATAAGAATAAGGCTAATTAGTATTCTTAATACTTAATATAAGGAAGTTATAGTTAGCTATAGTAAGAGAAGGTAATTTATAGATATAAAAAAAAGAATTTAAAGAAGTTAAGTTAAGATTAAAGGATAGAGAGAAAGATAACTATTAGAGAAAGAGAAGTTAATATTAAAAAATAGAGAAGGATATTTATCTAGTTTTATAACTAGATCTCTTATTTTAATAGCTACTAATAGCTACTATTTCCTTTATTCTTTTTCTATAAATAACTGCTCTAATTTACTATTAGAAATATTATTAGATTTTTTATCTTAAATTTACTTTACTATTATTAAAGCTAAGAGAGCTAAGAGAGGAAGAAGTTAATTATTCCTTCTATAAGATATTAATAAATTATAGATACTTTAAGGTAATTAGTAGATATAAGAGAGTATTATTAACCCTTCTAGCTTTCTAAATCTTCTCTTTTTTATCTATATTTATATATACTACTGTTACGAGCTATAGGTAGGGGTGAGGGCGAGTTATAAGGAGCAACTATCTTAGCTATAGATTAGTGTGCGTGGAAAGCATAGTGAAATAGTCTGCAGTGCGCGATTACGTAATTGCACGCCACAGCGCACAGCCACTACAGCCTTATAAGGCTAAGAGTGCTATAAACTGTATTATAACACACCCCCCTAGCTGTGTAGTGAATATTGCTAATATAGCGATCTGCTATTGCGTGCGGCTATAACTATTTTTAAATATATATAAAAGAGATAAAATAGTGTTATAAATAGCCTTAAAGGTATAAAATAAATAAAAATATCTCTTATAAGTGTTTTAAAGAGTGTAAATAAGTAATATATAACTTAAATAATAGTAATATAATCTAAGTAAGTAGCAGAATCCTATTAGTAGTGCTTAACTATCTATAAAGGCAGCTAGGTAGATATAGTTATTACTTATACTACTTTCTGCCTTAATTTTTCCTCCTTTTTCTACTTAGAATACTATAATAATTATAAGTTAACCCTTTATATATATAAAAAAATTATTATATATATTATTAACTATTACTAATACTTATCTTTATATAGAACTATCTATACCTATTAATACTATTATTAAAAATAGTTTCTAAGTGTAAATAATCTATAGTACTAGTTACTAACTATATTACTAAGGCTAAGATAATCTGTAAAGCTAAGAAGAAGGTGGAGTAGGAGCAGCTAGCTGCTCTTACTAAGCAGGAGGAGGCTAAGAATAATAAGGATAATAAGTATAAGTTTTTTATTTTACTATTTTATAGCCTCTCTAGTAACTATTACTATCTAGTAGGGCTTTTTAATATTATAGAAGCTAATAATATCTTTCTAATAGAGGAGGCTAAGGCCTCTAAGAAGAAGCCTATAGGTAAGTATAAGTATACTTCCTCTATTAAGGAGAAAGAGGATAAGAATAAGAAGGAGCCTATTAGTATATTTATAATATTACTTCTATATAGTTTAGAGATATTAATAATAGTCTAGAGAAGCTTAAGTATAAGTCTAAGGAGGTAAAGATTATAGCTAGTATATATTATAGTATATTAAAGAAGAAGACTAACCCTGCTATTAGTAAAAAGACTCTAGGCTTTACTAAGAAGCTCTATACTTCTTCTACTATCCTAGAAGAAGCTAGTAAGCTAATAAAGTATCTATACTATAGCTATATATACTTACTGCTTATAGATAAGAGCTTTAGTTACTGCTTCTATAGTATTAGTAAGTGCTATTATTACTATCTAGCTAGCTATAGCTACTAACCCCTCTCTACTACTACTATTATACTCTATAAATACTACTATAAGGCCTATAATAGTAATAACTAAGTTATAAGTATTCTATGCTTATATATAGATATATATAAGATAATTTAGTATAGTGCTAACTTATCTATCTAGGCTCTTACCTATTAGTACTAGGTTTTCTAGGCTGCTCTTAAAGAGGAGGAGGAGAAGGAGAAGGAGGAGGAGGAGGAGCAGGAGGAGGAGGAGGAGCTCTAGGTTATTATATATCTAGAAGCTACTATAAGAGAGCTAGCTTTAGCTAGCCCTTTTTAGTAGGTCTCTGCAGCTACTACTCTTTCTAGTAGTACTATTACTAGTATATATACTTACTTAGTGAGCCTTTTAGCTCTCTATAAGCTGCCTGCTAGTATAGCTAATAGCTTTATTAACTATCTTATTGCAGCTATTTATATTAAGGAGTGCTCCTATTATTAAATATATACCTTTAAGTATTAATACTCTTTACTTATTAGTATTTAGGGAGATATAGAGCTAGTATATCTAGGGCTAGTATATCTATGAGAATTGCTTTTCTATCTAGCTATTATATATAGGGGGGCTATAGCCCTATAAATAATATCTACTAGCCTTTAAGCCTAATAGAGCTTTATTCTATGCTCTTAAACTTACTTCCCCTTTATTATAATAATATAGTAAGTATCTACTAGGTTTAGCAGCACTTAAAAGTATTTAAACTTAGCTTAGAAGAGGCTTTTTATAAGCCTATTTGCTAGTATTTTATCTATAAGTATATAGAGCACTTTAAAAGTACTCTTTATATACTCTTAGTATAGCTATATATTTTAAATATTAATATATTATAGGTGGGTTAAAATATACTCTCTCTCTCTACCTACTAGTTATATAGTCTGCTAATTATTATAATAGACTTTCTAAACGTCTCTAAGCTCTAAAGTAAGGTTATAGTATAGCCTTTAAAGGGCTATTATCTCTTTAGTAGTATACTTAAAGCTTAGAAGCTCTGCTTTAGTTATTAATATTATAACTATTACTTAATAAGCTGCTTTCTACTAAATTGCACCTCTAAAGAGTATTATTATATAGCCTTATAATAACCTATATATTTCTTTATTATTAGCAAATAAGGTATTACTAGCAATTAGTAGTGAGGGAGTCTCTTTATTACCCTCTAAGCTGCTATAGCAGATTGCAAAGTAGTGAGTTAAATAGAGATACTATATATACTGCCTTGCTATAGTAAAGTGCTATATACTTAGATTTATAAGGAAGTAGGAGAGTTATACTGCAGTAAAGGCTACTTTAAGATATATTATTATTACTATATATAAGATACTTCTAATAAGCAATTAGTAGTCCTTAACTTTTATAGTAGTGGCTTTGCTAGGGTTCTTTATAAGCTTAGTAACTAGTATAGGAGTGCTTAGAGTAATACTATTATAGAAGCTAAAGCGCTCTGTAATAGTTTTAATATACTAATTATAAACCAGGTAGATCTTTTTAGCTGCTTAGTCTTATATAATATATATTCTAAGGTACTATTTAATAGAGCCTAGTTTATATAGTTTATATAGTTTCTTGATTTCTTATATAAGCTCCTAAGCTTTAGAAGCATAGTCTTAATAAAATAAAATAAGGATATTATTAATATAGAATAGAAGCAGGACCTTATAGTGCTTATCTTAAAAAAGGTAGGGCTCCTTATTATATAGAGAGAGTCTAAGCTTATATAAGGCTGTAGAGAATTTCTTATACTATAGAAGAGATATATCCTTTAAGCTATATAGAGCTCTATTAAGCTCTATAACTTTACTAGCTTACTTAAAGCTATTTAGAAGGTAGTAGGTAACTAGCTCTCTATCTAGGTTAATATCTATATTTAGGAATATATTAATAATATTAAATTAAAGTATTTTATAGTTAAACTAGGCTATAATTACTACTACTATATATAGGCTTCAGGCTATAAGTGTAGCAGTATAGGTTAAGCTAAGAGAGGAGGTGTCTTATATATCCCCTTATATATAGATTTGCGCTTTATAGGTATTAAGGTGGTTATCTTAGAACTTATAGGTATATACCTACTTTAAGAGAAGAGGCTTTAAGTATGCCTTAAACTAGTTAATAATATACTAGGTCCTCTTAGCTATAAGCTTATTAATTTCCTTATTTATAGCTTCTTAAAATATACTTAAAGTAGCTCTCTTAGCTTTCTAACTTTAAAATAGTTACTTAGAGGCTTTAAGAGGTTTTCTATAAAGTATATTATCTTCTACTTAGTGTTTAGGTATATCTTAGAGTTATCCTATAGATATACTGTAATAGTAAAGTATAGAGTCTTATATCTAAGAGTGCTTTCTATAATAGCTTTATACTAATTAGGTATAAAGGTTATAAAGAAAGCATTCTAGTAGTTATTTAGTGAGCTCTTTTCTAAATAAAGAGTTATAAGGACTTTTAGGTGCTGCTCTCTAGTACTCTATTATATTAGAGGCTTATAGTTAATTTATTAGTATTAATAATAGACAGGTTAGGAATCTGTTTTAGCTGCTAAGGAGGAGTCTTATTTAGATTACTATAAGCTCTTCTCCTTTATAGGTGCTTAAGTAGCTAGTTCTTAAATATTTAAAATAGATAGATATAGATCTATATCCTTAGTAATAGTATATTATATTTTAGAGTAGAGCTCTAGTATTATAGGAGTGTCTAAACTTAATCCTAGTATACTTTTAGAATTAGAAGTTTATTTAGGAGTGAGCAGTTCTTTCTATATTCTAGCTAGTATACTCTTAGACTATATTATAGTAGTAGTGTGAGGTGCTTCTAAACTATAAGAAGCAGCTAGTATAGAGGACTTAAGCCTGCTAGTAGTTTATTTATTTATTATAAGGTTGCTATTTACTTTATTAAGTACCTCTAAGATCTTAAAAACTATATTAGAGAATTTAATAGGTATTTTAATCTTATTAATAATTATCTAGGTGCTCTAGATATTTATAGTCTCCTTCTTATTATCTAGAGAGTCGAATTTTAACTTATTAAAGTATATATTATATATAATAATAACCTGGTTAAGTATAGGAATCTAGATTTAATATAGGTTATATATTTCTAGTATATATCCTATAAGGTATCTAAGATAGGCCCTGGAGTTAACCTTATAATAGTGTCTTCTAATACCTTTTATATAACTTCCTTTAAGGGGGTAAGCTCTGTAACTATAGGTATATAAGCCTCTCTAGTATAGGTGCAGGTCTTAGTATATAGTAAGTGTAAAGTCTAGTTACTACTATTAGAAGTGGTTTTAGAACTACTTAAGTTCTATTTAAATAGGGCTTTACTAGTTATTTATAGTATACAGACTAATATTAAAGATAAAGACTGCTACTCTCTAAGCCTCTAAGATAAGGTACTTAGATAGGTAAGTAGCAGTTAGTATTATAAGTGCTTTTAGGATAATTTCTAAGCTAGTATGCTCTCTGCTACCTATAAGCTTCTTAGTGTTTACTAGTAGGAGCTTAAGATTAATTCTAAGCTTCACTATCTATTATTTATACTAAGTAAAGCCTTATATAGTAATAATAGTATGCTTAATATTATAGTAGATCTTATAGATAGTGAGTTTCTGCTATCTTTATACTTAGTGTTTAAATATCTAGAGTGCTTTAAATACTTTATTATACTCTTTTAAGACTAGGGGAATTTTAAAGAGTCTTCTACTATATTTATCCTTAATAAGAAGTATCTAGGTATATAGTTTGCTAAGCTTTTAGTAGTTAAAGAGGTTCTAAGCTATATAGTAGTAGAAATAAGAAGATCTAGCCTTAGATATGCTATATAAGATAACTTGCTTAGTATGCGCTTAAGTATAGAATTTATATTAAATATATAATAGAGTCTTAATCCTCACCCTCTAAGTGTTATATATAAGGTGTTTAAAAGTGCTCTAGTCTAGGTAACTAGCTTAGAGGTGCTATAGTTATATATTATTAGACCTTTTAGCTATATAGTGGTATAAGGGGTGTGTTAGCTTCTAGTTATTTAAGAGGGCTATAATACCTATACTGCTTATAGGAATACTTAGACTAAGCAGGCAGGCAGAGATAGGGTTATATTTAAAGAAGATTAGATTACTCTTATATAGTAGCTGCTTTATATAAGTAGACTTATCTAGCTTACTAAACTATAGAGAGTAGTTATAGCTATTATACTAGATATCTATCTTAAAGAGAAGTACTTCTAAGATAATATTAGTATATATATTTTTAATAATAGTAATATTATTAAAGGTTAGAGTGCTCTTTTTACCTATTAAGGTATCTTTAAATATGCCCTGGATAATCTAAGTGCCCCTCCTAATAATTAGTATGCTTATGCTACTAACTTTAATTACCTTATTATTATACAAGTATATAAAGGTGCTAGAAACTAGCTTTCTCTTATTATTAATAATATAGAGAGCCCTATAATTATCTAAAATAATACTATTAGAGAGAGTATATAGTTTCTTAAAGAATATAAATATTATAGAATAAACTTAGGTTTCTTAGCTTTTATCTTTAAGAAGGCTTTAGTTAATAATATAGCAGGAAATATTATTAGGAAGTTACTCTTTATTACTAATGCTACCTCTATTACTATGCCTACTCTAGCTGCTACTATAGTGTCTGCTATAGCTATAGTTAGATAAGTGCTAACTACTCTTCTAAGACTTCTTTATAATCCACTCTATATATATAAGGTTATTATAGATATAGCCCCACTATAGAGATATTACTGTCTTCTATATATGCTATGCTTTATCCTTTAATATCTTATAATCCTTAAAGCTATCTTTTAGTAAGTCTATAAATACCTATTAAATATAGCTATAGTTCTATAGGGTCTATCTATAATATTATCTATAGGGGTAGCTGGGGATCTTATTAGGTGTTATTACTAGAAAAGAAGTATCTAAAGCAGTCTATAAGGCTTAAAGTAGATCCTCTAAATTAGAGTAACCTATAAAAGTAGTATATACTCTAAGTAATCTGCTAGAACTCTTAGTAATAGCTAGCTTATTATAGATCTTAGTAGTAAGAATAATTCTAAGCTCTTTAAGTAAGAGGTAGAGTATTCTAATCTCTTCTACTTAGATAACTAAATCTAGCTAGTTTTAGGCCTAAGTAGGAGCTATTTTATAGTATACTGCTTTAAGAAAAGTATATCTATTATAGCTTTCCTTAGTATTAATAATATTCTAGCTTACTACTAGCTTATAGAGATAGTACTATTCTCTATGCTACTTAGTAGGCTAAGTGGTATGCTTAGTATACTTTAAAATATTCTTATAATCTTAGTATACTTATTTCTATATACTATTATTAAAGTGGGTAAGTTACTAGTTAAAAAGATAGAGTATATTTTAAAGGTTAATCTGGAACTTATTATTCTTATTATTAAGCTTTATTCCTACTACTTTAAGATAGACTATATTAATAGTCTAATAAATAAGTATCTAATAGTTATAGTATAAGGTAATCTATAATAAGAGGTTTATACTATTAGTAGAGAGATATTTAAGTATATTACTCTACTTATCTTAGATATCCTTATACTTAATAGGGGTTAGTAGGATTAGCTTTATAAGCTTAGAAATAGTAAAACCTGCTCTACTAGCTTATTAGAGAGTATTAGACTCCTTACTTTTAATAATATTAATAGAGTTATTATACTTAGTAGTCTTATAGAGCATCTAAGAGGGATTCTTCTTAGCTTTCTGCTTTTAGAGAGCTGCTTTATACTTAATAAGATTAGCCTTATACTTAGCCTAGAAGTAGTTATTATACTTATCTATAAACTCCTAAATAGTTAGAGTGCTCTTAAAAGTATTAAAAAGCTTTCTAGTATTAGAGCTATTAGAATTAAGATACTTCTAAATACCCTTACTCTATATAGATAAGTATAGATTAAGATACTAATAAGGCTAGTTAGTAGAGCCCTAAAGCCTTACTTCTAGAGAGAAGGTTATTAAAGAGTATATAGCTATTATTATAAAGCTACTTTAAAAAGGTTTTAAGTATTATAAGGTTATTTTAAATAGGTAAAAGATAATAGGAGAAAAGCTACTTACCCTTTTCTAAGCTCAGAGAGGTTAGAGGGGTATTTATAAGCTATAAAGCTAGGCTTATAACTATTATAAGCTATAGGTAGGGGTGAGAGTGAGTTATAAGAAGTAACTATCTTAGCTATAGATTAGTATATATAGAAAGCATAGTGAAATAGTCTGTAGTATGCAATTATATAATCGCGCGCCATAGCGCATAGCCACTGCAGCCTTATAAGGCTGAGAGTGCTGTGAACTATATTATAATAACTACCTAACCTATTCTCTTAAATAGAAGATACTTAATATTAACTACTATACTATAATATCTTTAGATTTTATAATTACTCTTATTTAATCTATCTATTTAGTCTATAAATTACTTACTCTTTTCTCCTACTAGCTTTCTTTCTAAAAATATTATAATAGGAAAGATTATTTTTAATAATAGTAACACTCTAGATAACTATATTTAGGAGCTAAGATCCTTAAACCTTTCTACTCCTAATATTAAATAACTAATAGATTCTATACCTAATAAACTAAGTAAGAGCTAATTCTAAATATAAAACTAAATTATTAAGGATATAATAAGCTTTAAATCTATAGAGAAACTAAGGTGTTAGCTATTAATAATTAAATATAAAACTCTATCTCTATAATACTAATATATAACTAGCTAGATATATCTCTCTAATTTACTAATAAAATATATACTTATTAAATACTAGAGCAAAACTCTAAATATAGTATAAAAGTTATTTCCTCCTTTTAAACTATAATATATTATTACTAGCCTATATAACACTATTAGAATATTAAAGACTAAGACTTTAATATACTTTATAGATATTATAGTAATTATATATTACCTTATAAGACCTATTAAAGCTAGATAACCCCTTTAGTACTATATAATTAGAAGTATAGAAGATAACTTTAATAATAGAAATCTAAGAGATAGTATAACTATCTAGCTTAAAAAGGAAGCTCTAGATACACTATTTATTTACCTATAAGTACCTAAATTAAATAAAGTAGTCTTTTTAGAGCTACTAATTAACTTATATAATAAATAAAACTAGTTTTATAATAATTAGTAATTAGAAAAGAGAGTAGAGAAAAGACTATAAACTCTAATATATATTATAACTAAAGTCTTATCTAGAGCTCTAGCTATTATAACTAAAGTCTTATTAAGATAACTATATCTAATTAACCTTTACTATACTAAACCTCTATTATAGACTTCTAGTTTATATCTAGTTAACTAGTTTAGATCCTTTATATAATCTAGAAGCCTAGTACCACTAAAATAGCCTCTATAAGTAAGAAAAAGAACCTAGATTAACTAACTATTAGTAACTTTTATAAATAAAGAGCTAGTTAAAAGGTATTAGGTCTCTTTAAAGCTAGATAAAACTATTTAAAATTAGGTTTTTAAAGATAGAAAAACAGTACTAAAGTAGATAGTACTAGAAGCAATAAAAGACTAAAAGGATAAGTATATTCTATAATTTATAAACCTAAAGCCCTCCTTATCTAATAGAATAAGTCTTAACCTACTTATATCTAAGAATATTTATTTATAAACCTAACCTATTAGTATATTTAATACTAAGGCTTTAAAAAGTAATAAAAGATTATTAAAATACCTAACTATTTAAAATATAGTAATAAGAAATAAGATCAAAAAGTATAAAAGGGTAAATAATTAGTAATAACTAATTAATTTATTAAAGTATTATAATTATTCTAGGTCTGTAAAACTATTAATATTACTATACCTTATACCCTTTTTAGCAGAATAAGTTATCTTTAAATTCTATAATAACTTAGCAGTTTTTAACTATATAAAGCCTGCTAACTCTATACTAAATAATAATTAACCTATTCTAGTAGTCTCTTAGTATATATAAAATAACTAGTAGTTAACAGATTACCTAATAACTAGATATAAGTAAGAATTAGTTATTAATAGTATAGAGAAGGTGGAATATCTTTCTAACCTCTATAATATATAAGAAATATTAATAAGATAAGAAAACTTAGATAACTCTAAAGTTATAAGCCTTTTTAGACTTATAATTAGAGGGTTTCTACTTTCTATCTATATCCTACCTTAAAAACTATCTTAGATATCTAGAATAGAGATTATAGTAAATATAGTTAGTATAATAAGAGAAGGTATAAGTAACCTTTAAAATACTATAGCTACCTTCTTATTACTTAATTATAGTAATAGTTATTAGGTAATAATTATTATAAACTAAGTAAATAGTAATTACTTTTACTAAAACTCTATATAGAATTTAGAAAGTAACTAATAATTTATAGATACTATAAATAATCTTAATAGATAGTACTATAAAATAGAAGCCTTAGTATATCTTAGAATAATCCTATTAACTAGTTATTATATAGTTAATTTAACCTAATAAAGAGATAGATTTATATATAGACTTAGATATATTAAATAGGTCTAAGCATTTCTTTAAGAGGGTATCTTATTACTATAATTTAGCTATATAGCTAGGAGAAATAGAAAACTCTTTGCTAATATAGAAATCCCTTTAGTTAACTAATATATTTCTACTATTACTATAAAATTCTATAATATACTTATTAATATTAGCTTTACTCTATAAAACACTCTATATAGTTAATAAGACTTTAAGAAAAATCCTTTCTTCTCTATATAACCCTCTATATCTAAACTTAGCTAACCCTTACTCCTAGATAATAATATAGAGAACTTTAGAGATAATAATAAGTCTAGAATCCCCCCTCTAAGAGATTTACTAGAATTAGCTTTATTTAATATATTAGATAGTAAACTTAATTATCTAGAATACTAACTTTAAATATAAGTTCTTTAGATACTAAGTTAAAGCATAAGTACTAAACCTTAATTATAAGTTATAATTATAAATATACTATCTTATTCTAAATATTTTAATACTTTAAATAAATATAACTATAATAGAGAAGACTATATCTAATAGAGAGTTAATTAATAGAAATAGATAGAGCAAAATACTCCTAAAAGGTTATATTACTATAATTTCTCATACCTATCTTAGTAAGGAGAATAGTTTTAGCTATATTAAGGTTTAAAATAGGATAAAGAATATAATAAGAAAGAGGAGGTTATAAGGCTATTATTAAGATATAGTTTATAATAGAAAATAATAGCACCTAATAGACCTTCTTAATAGTAAAATCACCTACTAAGAAGAAACTATTAAATAGAAGGGGGAAAAATAGGATTTTATATATTTTTTATATAAGTAGATTTATTTATCTATTAAGACTCTCCTTTATAATATTATAAAGAGTCTTAAGTGAATAATTAGAATAGGATAAGTAGGACTTAGTAGTATAATTTCTAAGAGAGCCCTCTTAGTATATAGGTCTATTATAGAAGAACTATAGTAAAAAAGAGAGGAGAAGTATAGAGATAAGGAGAACTTATAAGAATTATTATTATTAATACCTTAATACTTAATTCTTAGGTTTTTTAGGAATTTCTTAGCAAATTTATACTTATTTTCAGTAATCTCTTTTAATTAGATCTGTAAATCACTTTATATATCTTTTAAGCCTATTTTTATTATTCTAGCCCGTTTATAGGTGGAGTTATATTATCTGCTGTCCTTTCTGGCCCTTATAGTCCCAGCCTTTATTAATAGTTCTTAAAGCTAGAAGAGTTTAAAGCAGATATACTAACTTTAAGGGCTTTTCTAGATTTCTTAGAGTATTATTTAGATATAGTATAGTAAGTAATTAATATAATTTATTATAATTTAATATTAATATTAATACTAAAGTTTATTAATATTTAAATTATCTAATAATAAAAGAGAAGAGTTATATAGTAATTTAATCTATAATAATTAAGTAGATAGAGAGA